>WKFP01014371.1:128685-169882 GCA_011057875.1 Pterocles orientalis | reverse complement strand
ATAGGAGGTTCCACTTGAATATGAGAAAAAACTTCTTTACAGTGAGGGTGACAGAGCACTGGAACAGGCTACCCAGAGAGGTTGTGGAGTCTCCTTCTCTGGAGACATTCAAAGCCCGCCTGGATGAGTTCCTGTGTGATCTGATCTAGGTGTTCCTGCTCTGGCAGGGGGATTGGACTAGATGATCTTTCGAGGTCCCTTCCAATCCCTAACATTCTGTGATTCTGTGATTCTGCGAAATGGAATCTTTCGTGATATGGATATGCAGAAAACATCGTCATGCCATTAAAAGTATCACTGTATTGCTAAATGTTTTGTACACAAGGGTCAGTGGGACCTTAGGGGTTGTAGGTTCTGCCTGCCAGTGACCCTACTTACTCTGGGAAAATGTGAGGGAAAAAGAAAAGCAGCAGCATAAAAGAATTGTGTAATACTGTGGCCCCATTTTGTCCAAGTAGTGTTGATACTGCAGCAGTACTTGCATACAAGAATTCCAGAAGACTTTGGTACTAGATCCGATGAAGAAAAACACACAGGGGTAGAAACTACTGTGTTAGTGATATATTTTCCACCGTGAGCTATTGTATGACAATGTTACTTACTGTATTTGTGTGGCACAAAGAGATGAAAGTGTTATGGTCATCATGAATAACTAATGTGGAGGACAATGTGGTGATTACACAGATGAAAACTGCCCTTACACACAAGAGTTGATAAACAACTTAGAACCCTGTAAATCTGTTTTAGTACAATGTTCACACAGAAACCATTAATTAATCTAAGTTAAAACTGAGATTTATAGTAGGTCTAGTATTTAAACAGGACTACTTCTTATAACTGATTGCTGAGGATTACACCTTGCGATATCTTATACAAAGCCTACAATGCAATCTAATATTTTTGCTTTTCAGCCTATGACCTAATCTTTGAAGAGTCCATAATACTGGAAGTCTCCTAAACAAGAGATGGTTGGATGGTCACTGAAGAAACAGCAGTGTCAGTTGCAATGTCACTGCTTCCAAGTTTTTGACCCTGCTCCTCTGCAGAAGGTTAATACTTGTCTAGTAAAGTTGGAAAAATAAATCACGTGGGAACTCCTCGTTTGCTTTAGTGCAAAGGGAGTTGGATAAGTATAGAAAGCTGTTTAAGCTGATGTTTCTGTACTTAAGCAGAAAGGGACAACTCACAGGATCCCTCTCCACCAGTATCTGTTCTGCTGTGATAGCCTCTGGCAATGGGAGTTGACTTCTACCAGAGATATATGGGCATAGCTGGAAGACGGTAACACCTTCAGTAAAAACAGCTGTTTTGCAGAGAGCCATGCTTTTCTCTGTATCCCCTGAATGAATGTAGGTAAATGTTGTTCTTAAATCAAATGGAAGGAGCTGCTGGAGGACACTGCAACAGAGCATCAGCTCCATTCTAGTCAAGAACATAACCTTAACCCTCTGTGCCAAATTAGGATGTTTTCTTATAGGGTCTCACACACATAGACGCTATTTTTCTGGTGTGTGCTCCCCACGCTAGTCAGAAGAGGGGCCAGAAAAATATTTGCTATTTTATGTTATCATAAAGAACAAAAAGCGATCAAAGATTCTAGCAATTTCCAACTGGTAACAAAGGTATTTGCAACAATTTGCATTTAAAAATACAAAGTTAGACACTCAGAGTGATATAATTCCCCTTGCTCTGTCTCCATTAAAAAATCGGCTAAATTAGAGAGTACTGGTTCCAGCTGTAAAGAACTTCTTTGGCGCAGACACCTCTGCAGGTGGCCAGGTGAGGATACAAATGCTCCTTACAAGACAGAGGGCTAGAGTCATGGTGTTGTCCATTGCCTATCACTTACAGCATCCCAGAGGGTTCAGGCCATGCTACAGCCCAGGCAATAGCCACAGGAGATTATTATCTCTTAAGCATTCAGGAAATTATTCTGCAACTTAATTAAAATTAAAACCTGGATTTTTACAAGTTAATTGTTAAAATTAATTATTTTACTATTAAAATAATAAACCCTATCATTTCTGTTGTTTAAATATTATTAAATTTTTGTCTGTTACTAAAATTGAATACAACCAACACTACAGTCCTACTCCACTTATTTTGATGCTATGTTTTTTCAGTTTTTGATAGGCTGAAGCTTTTCTACACCGACAATGCATTGTTCTATTGCAGGAATGTGGGGGAGCTGGAATCTTGGGAGACAAGGGTCAAGGACACCAATAGCAGAGTGGGAACACTATCAGTACTGAAGAAAAACATGTCAGCTGAATGCTTCTGCTTAAACGATCTGCAGTAAATAGATGGCACTGCAGTAACTAAAATGGGCTGCTTCTACATTTAAGCACAATGCATTGCCATGAGGGGTCCACTTCACATCTCTCAGTTTCATCAAGACTCTGTGCTCAGGTAGATCAAGATTTGAAGACTATTTTTTCAAGCATTAAAGCAAGAAACTTATAAATACAAAAAAATTTGATTAGATTATGGGCTATAATTTTACTGTAAACAGTGGCCAGGGATTGTAGAATTTTATAAAGCTTTCAGTGCCAATAAATAAATAAATATATATGTGCAAAGCCTGAACTCCCACTCTAAAAATATCTTACTCATTTTCAGACTTGGTAAGTAGAGACAATGAGAGTTTAAAACGTTAGTACTACTAGCTGTCACAATAACTGTACATAAGCTGCTACGAACAATCGCTTTTCTGGAACAAAGCACCCAATCCATAAAGTCGAGGGGACGGCTGTAAGAGTTTGGCGAAGTTCAGCATACTGCATCTCTAGGCAGCACAGAGCTCAGGAGCAGGCTTGTTAGTAACAACACTAGCACACAGGGGTTGTTCTAAAGTCTAAACAGTCAGATGAAGACAGCAGTTCAGGGCAATGACTGGGACAAGGATCATGCTAAACTCATTTGCTTTCACACCTGGTGAGAAATTCACAAATACCTAGCAAAATATTAATTGCCACCCACCTTCTGTGGTGACTGGGAGAGAAATCTCCATGCAGGCTGCAGACTGCGCTTTTCTGAAGGGGGGCTTCCCAGGCCCTCGGCGGTTTGCTTTTGAGACATCTGCACTGGAAAGTCGCTTTCCTGAACCGCAGCTCTGGGACGTTGGACTCGTACAGTGACCATTCACGTGATCTGGAAGGTGAATGCAACAAGGGCTAGGTAAAGTGCCAGCTCCCAAAATTCAGAACGGAGGAGAGACGTACGTTCTGATATTTAAAGAGTGGGTTAAATCAAATCTTCTGAGAATAATGACGACTTATTTGTTTTACCAACCCAGCATGTATATGTAAGAATAACTCACCATACCTTTAAGGTATACTTAAAAAAACAACAAGGGACATACAACTGGTCATGTTCTTACAGCTGCAGGTCCCACAGCATTTTGTTGAGCTATGTGCAGAGGCAGTTTATCAATATAGCACTGTTGTGTCTTCTAACAGATACCAAACAAATCTGAACACTGTCTTTCCTTTTTGCTCTCATAAAGAAATGCAACTGCAACTTACTGCAGGATAGAATTTAGAGATAGAACTCTTCCTTACCGCAAAGCTGCATGAAACGGGCCCCTGACTGCCACTATGTGGGATAATTATAAAACCAGCCATAACATTGCTATGTATTTTATTCTTTATGTATGACATAGATTGATTTTACTGCTAAGGAAACTGACTGCTGAACAATTGGTTTGCTTGCTGCAGATCTAAAGAGATGAGGCTAAGTCCTTGGACCACTGCTAGAGGCCACACAGCACAGCACATGCTGCTGCCTGATGGGGTGAGAAAAAAAACACGGCTGCTTTAAACTCTGCCTACATTTGTTTGCTCTTTGTCAGTGGCAACAGGCCCTTAAAGCACAACAATCCACTGATCAGGGTTTAGATCAGAGTTCAGAGTGGGTTGGACTGGCCTATAAAATATTCATGTGATTTTTTTTTTTCCCCTCATGTTGGGTAAAGCAACACGGGAAGAATTACTGAACACAATTTTCCCCTCAACATATGAAAGGATACACACCCAAGTATAATTAACTTACTTTTGGTCAGCAGGTAATTCATACTTACTAATTTAAGTAAACAGCAGGTAATAAGCATAACAAAAATTTAGACTTACGCAAGCACACTGAATATTTCTATTCAAAACTATGGAAGCTCAATACTATAGATAAGGACAAGCTTGCAGTTTCTGCCTTAATTTTAAATGTCAGGTTATTTATATCTGAGTATTATGTATTCTGACGTATTTTGAATGTCAGATATAGTTTATCTATTTTATATATATTAGATTAGTCCTTAAGACTCTGTATATATGTATCATATCCAGTTAACTCTCTTTGATTTGTATTGTATCCAAGGTAAGGATGAATGTTAGTATACCAAGATAAATTTATTTCTTGGTTACTATGCCATGATAGCTCCACTCTACATGAAGAAAAGCCATTTCTATATTCAGATAATAAACCAGATTCTATGGGGAACACAGCATACAGCGTGCTATTATATGTAGTCTACCAATGTCCTTTCCATGTGAAAGCAGTTCCATCTTAATGAACAAAATTGGAAAGAATTGTTCAGAACTTTGGTTTAGAAAGCTATTTAGTATCTGTACTGCATGATGAGACAGCTCTGTAGGAGACAAAACTTCCGTGACTCTTCTAATGTTTCTTAATATATGCCTAACTACTGAGCTAACAGCAGATATAAATCTCATGTGGATGATTCATTCAACTCATAGTTCAGGAATTTTCCAAAATATGCTGGAACTATTCATGTATTTCAGTAGAAAATCCTCTGAGATCGGGGGTTTTGTTCAAGAGCACAGGCTGACTGTTCAACCCCAGCAACAGACACATCCTCATCCAGCTGCTTCCTTTCTTCAAAATTCAGTTTGTGTGAAGGAGTTTCAGCATGATATCTAATTATCTCCAGGGGGATCCTAGGAAGTGGTGAGGAACATAACAGAGTAAAAAAGAATCATACTCTATAGAAACATCAACAACATTTGTGAGTCCCTTTCCCTGAACATTGTACAGAATGGGCACAATTCATCTAAACCCCTATTCACTATGCCAAATTTGAAAAGAAATGCTGCTATGTTTCTCCTAGTATGCTTGCTTGACTCAGTTACCTTCAAAGGCCCAAATGAAACAAAACCAATCAGTAGGATCTGACGGTTACTAATGCACTACATTTGGGCATCCTGGATCAGCAGAGCTTATCCTTGAAGCAGTCTCCAGACTATAATGGCCATCCCACTCTGCCAGGGCAGCAGCCTTTTCTCCTGTTTGTGGATAGTAAAGTAAATATCCAGGGCTCAGTTTGTAGCTATTCTGTTCATTAATTTAAAAATGTTAGGCTCATGCAAGTTATTGGAAGTAATCATAGCAGATTACCCCATGCTACAATACATTAGGCCATTTTATACTGATAGAACTCCACCGATTTAATAGAGCTGCTAGTAACATGTTGAATTTAAGATGTATCAAAATATATAAAAGAGAAGTTAATGACATAAAATTCTCTAATGTTCTCTGTGTGCTGCTTCTACAGTGCAGATCCTGGTTGTTTGCCTTTTTCTGGGCTCATGGTGTTATCCATACAAATTAAGCTTTACCCATTACCAAGCAATAGCACCATTGAGTGTAGTGCCAAAAACTGTTTAAAAAAAAGAAACAAAACTGTGCTGGATGGAAGGCCAGCGTGCCACACAAAATACCAGTGAGATGATGAGATCAGGAGGAATTAAGAAGTAACAGCAGTTACCATGAACTTGATGAAACTACTGAGAGATGCCTTATGAGAGATGCAATGTGCGCCGTAACAGCAGCAAGCCTGCTGGAGAACCTCAAATCAATCTATTTTTTTTTTGAGGAGTATTACATAGGCAAGGAGTGTATTATGTATATACACGTGCTGATTTTAGTTTACGCACAGCAACACATACAGGTTACACAACCGGCCTTGACATAGAACTGCTTTAAACTACTTGGTGACCTCTGCAAAAAGCAAAACAGACCAACGATTTACCAGTGAAAAGCTGAACCCTTGTTAAAACCAAATGTATGAAAAATGTCAGTAAGAAAGCAACATGCATTTGCATTTTCTGCATAGAAAGTTGTGTGACATTAGACATAACAAATAAAAAAAAAAAGACCAACCATTTTTTTCGGTTCTAAAAAAAAAAGGATAAATTCATACAGAAAAACGACATGAAAACCAGTTCTTACTAATGATCTAAGAAAGGTTGAGAACAAAGGAACTTAAATACGACTAATTAGAAACATTATAATATCATCCTAAATTGTAAGCAATCAATAAGAGAGCAGGCAAGAAGACCAGAGAGAGATGCTTTAATATGGAGCAGAAAGAACCTGAAAAATGAGTCCCAGAGAATGTCCTCAACACAATCTCCGTTGTTCAAGGAAGGAAAAGTCCATCTGTTTCCAATGGGGGGATTTTGTGTATTATCAATAAATTATGGGTGTGACTAACCTTTTTTTTTCTTTACATAACAACTAGATACACATTTAAATCAAGAAAAAAGAGATCTCATAACTGTACAGATGGCCCAAAGAACAGTTGCAGGTTCGCATGTAAAATAACCAAAATTTGGGTAAAAGTAGTGTGATCATTCACCAGTGAGAGTATAGGCTGACACCTTCAACTTTCAACAAATTATTCTTAAAAGACAATCCCTTACAAATCAGGATGGCAATCTTCTCTTGGTGCAGTTCTGTCAACGAGGCAGGAGGGGAGGCGTAAGCCCTAGCAGAAGAGGTTAGCACAGGGTACTGCCAGCAAAGTGTATATTTATCATCATGTCTTCATCAGTTTGAAGAGGAAGGATGAATTGTCCTGTTGACACACCGCTAAAACATTTAGGTCCGCGCTAAGAGTACAACATGCTGTTATTGTTATATACAGCCTGTGTAATATAATGGTATTTTTATTATGGTAATGAATCCCTGTCATGGGCTTGACCCTAGATATCTTCATCTTTTTGAAAGAAGGGTGAACAGACTTATTTTTCAGAGAAATAAAATAGTGTGAAGTGGTTGAAAATGTTAAGTGTGTTGTTGCTGACATAGCTCCTTTTAAAACTAGTATTTTTGCCTGCAATTATGAACAATGAAACCAAAATACAAAGTAAACACTATCCAAATGAAGAACACTAAGAATATATTACTGCATGTCATAACATCGCCTCTACATTATCATACCTGAAAAAAAAAAACTGGCAATGCATATCTAAAAAACAATGCACTGGAATATGCGAGTAGAGTGGATGAACTACAAGGCCACCTAGGATATCAACTAGTCCTGAGCACCCCTTAATAGTAGCATTGCACCTGCATTTTCAAGATGGAAAAAAATCTGGCTTTAATTCTCTTTTTCTGATAGCGAAAAATTATTCAAAGAGGTTGGACCGGAAACACTTTTTCAACTTGAACACGACAAAAATAAAGCATGGCACATATGAGCTGGCCACTTTCTAAACAAAACTCCACTTTTCCATCTGTAACGACTGAACAGAATGTATGATAATTACAACAAAGGTGTTTGTAGTCTATTCTAATCAGATTCTTCCCCTGCTACTTCAAAAAATTGTTTTTAACTAGACATAAGAATGTTTGAAATTATTGAGGTAGCACCACCCCATAGATGCTAACATATAAATAATTTGCTTGCAAATACTCAACAGAAAAAAGGTACAGACATGGTCAAATAAGACATTCAAAGTATAATTAAGCTTGCACATAATTTTTATGCAGTAATCAAATAATTCTATAAAAATACAAGTTTTTCCAAACTTGTTATAATTGTTGATTTTTGACAGAGTTCAAATCAGGTTACTGTAATAAATAAACTAGTAACAATTGTTCATTCTTATTTTAATGTTGTAAAACCAGATTTTGTAGTTGAGAACTTCTCATTTAGAGGTCTAATTTATCCTTCTTTTGTTATTGCTTTGCTGTCAAATAATTGTACACAGAAAATAATTACTTTCTAAATATTCTTCTGCTTGTGCTTGTTCAGTTACTAAGGTTTTGGATGTTGCTTTAAGTCCTAACAAGTTGATGGGACCATTTATCTCCTGCCTGAATCTCTGCCTACAGGCGACAGTCTGCATAAGACCTCAGTCCCAAACCAATTTACTCACTATAGAGGAACTCTAGGTCCAGGCAGGTCTGGTATCTATGTGTAGCCCCAGATTTTGACTGCTGGAGAATATTACAACCCGAGAAGTGTACCAAGACCACGGAATGGAAGAATACTGCATCTGTGTTTGCACTGCTTGAAAGGAATGGAAAATGACTTACCTTTGAGAGTCCTCAGTCTCTTGTAAAAATAGAGAACTTAGGAACAGTGAATATCTATTCTATTGTGAGTGTAATAGTTGTGTATCATTTTGTGATTATCAGCTCTTACATGTATGATGATCTTTACAGCTTGTTTTGTTTCAGCTAACAAATTTCACTGCCTTTCCTTTGTGACTACATTTAACTGTATCAGTTATAAACATTTAGCTATGGTATCATTTTGATAATTTTAAGCACTTACCTTTCCTTTAAACTACTTGCTTGTTAAATCTCCCATATAGATAATTTTTAAAAAATTTTAGTTTATTTTTTTAAATCTGGAAGCGTTAGAAGTCAGAACACAGCCCCCTCCTGCATTTGAAATATAACCACACAGCACATGCCTATTATGCTGCAATAGCTGACAGAGTTAACCTGCTGATCAGCTCCTGCTGCTTTTTTTTAATTCCAGTTATTTCGACTGTCAGAGTGATAATATACCTGTTAATATAGGCTCTCTTTTAAAAATATTTGAACATAAACCTCCTCCTATTTAATTAAGGAAGAAACTGGTGCTGTCATACACCTGACCATCAGCACATTAAAGAGACTTTTGTCTGGTAGGGTCCTCCCTACAGAATATCAAGATCCAAATGTGAAAATGTGAAATTGCAGAGAGGCCAAACATCTAAAACCATTTCTGTAAAAGTGAAAGACTTTAGTTCAACCCACAATGTTTTTCATCTTAATAGTGATCAGACTTGCAGTAAAAAAGGCAAACTGCATCCTCCACTGAATCAGCAAGAGCATATCCAGCAGCTTGAGGGATGTCATCTTTCCCCTCTATTTGGTGATTGTCAGACTGCATCTCAAGTCCCATGCCCAGTTTTGAGCTCCCCATTACAAGTAAGACATGGACATACAGGCATGAGTTCAGCAGGGGTCCACCAAGCTGGTAAGGGAGTTGGAACACATGACATAAGAGAGGCTGAGAACTGGGGAGGGTTTCAGCCTTAAGAAGTGAAGACTCAGGGGAGAGCTTATTGCTGTTTGCTACGACCTGATCTGAGTATACAGAGAAGATAGAGCCAGACCCTCCTCTGAGGTGTAGTGATGGGATGAGAGGCAAAGGACACAACTGGGAACATGGGTTAGATATCAGGAAAAACTTTTTTCATGCGTGGATGATCAAAGACTGGAAGAGGTATTGTGGGTTGTTGTGGACCCCCTGTCATCGGAGCCATTCGAGACTCAATGCTGCCCTGACCTACTTGATCTAACTAGACCTGCTTTAAGAAAGATGATGACCTAGACAACTTCTAGAGGTCCCTTCCAACCTTAATTATGCTATGATTCTAACTACAAGCAGAATTGAGACAATTCCTCAATTCAGCTGGCTGGAGAAAAGAAGCCAGAGAGTTGTGGTGAATGGGATGGAGTCTAGTTGGAGGCCTGTATCTAGTGGAGTCGCCCAGGGTTCGGTATTGGGACCTGTGCTGTTCAACGACTTGGATGAGGGAGTAGAGTGCACCCTCAGCAAGTTTGCTGATGATACGAAACTGGGAGGGGTGGCTGACACGCCAGAAGGCTGTGCTTCCATCCAGCGAGACCTAGACAGGCTGGAGATTTGGGCAGGGAAAAAATTTAGTGCAATTGAACAAGAGCAAGTGTAGAGTCTTGCATCTGGGCAAGAACAACACCAGGTTCCAGTATAAGTTGGGTACTGACCTGTTGGAGAGTAGTGTAGGGGAGAGAGACCTGGGGGTCCTGGTGGACAGCAGGATGACCATGAGCCAGCACTGTGCCCTCGTGGCCAAGAAGGCCAATGGCATCCTGGGGTGTATCAGAAGGGGGGTGGTCAGTAGGTCAAGAGAAGTTCTCCTCCCCCTCTACTCTGCCCTGGTGAGACCTCATCTGGAATATTGTGTCCAGTTCTGGGCCCTTCAGTTCAGGAAGGACAGGGAACTGCTGGAGAGAGTCCAGCGCAGAGCCACGAAGATGATGAAGGGAATGGAGCATCTCCCTTATGAGGAAAGGCTGAGGGAGCTGGGTCTCTTTAGCTTGGAAAAGAGGAGACTGAGGGGTGACCTAATCAATGTTTATAAATATGTGAAGGGTGAGTGTCAGGAGGATGGAGCCAGGCTCATCTCTGTGACATCCAGTGATAGGACAAGGGGCAATGGGTTCAAGCTGGAACATAGGAGGTTCCACTTGAATATGAGAAAAAACTTCTTTCCAGTGAGGGTGACAGAGCACTGGAACAGGCTGCCCAGAGAGGTTGTGGAGTCTCCTTCTCTGGAGACATTCAAAGCCCGCCTGGATGCGTTCCTGTGTGATCTGATCTAGGTGTTCCTGCTCTGGCAGGGGGATTGGACTAGATGATCTTTTGAGGTCCCTTCCAATCCCTAACATTCTGTGATTCTGTGATTCTGTGGTATTTTCAGATTGAAAAGTGAACAGAAATTACTCTATCCTTCTTGGAAGGAGACACACACTGGACAGTCCATAAAATGCTCTGCATGTAAAAATACATATACTTTTCAATGTATATTGCCAAGCATTGTTAAAGCTGGATGTCTGAATTACCTTTTCTAAAAACTTCAGAACAAGGAGAAAAGCAACTCATATAATTTAAAATTTTCTGAAATGTTCTTTGGCATTGTAAAAATTACAGATCCAGAGCAAGAAAAACTAGTATAGGATGCTCCACTTAAAATCTACCAGTTTGTCCAATGCAGCAGTAAGCAAAAACATAATAAAAGCTTCAAAATTTTACCAGTGCCTAATGTCTGCTTTAAATTACTTTGAAAGGGTAAAGCAAGAAATGCTGTAACCCCACTGTTCATCCTTAAAACAAAACCAAAGTCTTCTTTATGATATCCATGTGCTATTTCATAGGCTTGGGAGCATCCAGAAAGTGACACTTCCCTTGCAAAGAACTACAAAGGCATCACAGGGTGGATTTTTTAATAATGTATTTCTATTATGATATGCATAAATCTTTAAGGAAATAAAAGTCAATCAGATTGCACAAATTGAATACATGCAGAAAATGGAATACAGAGCTACAGTCAAAGCTCCTTTGCCTGACCCCTACAATTGTGCTTTATGAAGCCAACTTTCAGAATTAAGGTTTTTGGGCCTCTATATCAGAAGACATTTCTCAAATCCTTGAAAAAACTCAGCTTATTTGGTGCTTTTTCTAGTTTTTCACTGCTCTAGAAAATGGGAGACACGAACTCTGACTGAGGTAACAAATACATTCACTGCTTATAAATACCTGCAGAAAGCATAGGAAGATCTTTTGAAGATCACAGGTTAGCAAGAGGAAACTAAAGATGTCTGTCTCTATTTGCATTTTCTTTTGTTCTTTGTAATAAAGTCTAGGTGACAGCATAAATTCATACAGTGAAACCATCTGTTCATAGGAACTAAGTCAAAATTAGCAGTTACTGAGTATCTCAATTTTTAGTTAGGACTCCCTGTGATCACCTGGAGAATTTGAAAGCTTTTAATGAAATGAGAAGAAATACTTCTGAAGAGAAAAGTACAAAAACTCTCACGTAAAAGCAGTTTTATATGTCTGGATGTATCCAAGATCCTCTGCTTGACTAAATTAGGTCACGATTATCCCCGTGATTCATTTCACTGCAACAGTGCACGGAAATGTAGATGATCTTTCCAGAAAACTTTGGGAAACGGTATTAGGTTCAAAAATAAATATACAATCATTCAGAGCTGCCTCTGAAGGGTAATAGGGAAAATGTATAGTATATGAAACAACAATGTTACATCTTCCTTCTGGCCAACTCAGATAAACGTTGGGTTACTATGATCTGCAGTAGTTAAAACTATCAAGAAGTTTCAGTGTAACCTCACATATGGCATATTCACACATTTCTGTGTGGAGATGCAGCACCCATAGATGACATTCTTCAGCAAGGATGAGTAATAATCACTACATCAAAATAAAAAGATGCTGAAGTCATCTAAATTATCCGTCATATAAGGGTCAAAATGGAGTCTCAAAGTACCTTTAAGTCATGAAAATTCTGACAAGGTTTAACTAGAACACCCTCAGTCATAGGATCACACATTATTCCCTTAAATACTAGCAAACTGGTCCCCAAGCAATTCTCAGTACTGGCAGCACCTCCACCTGAAATAGATTTAACTTCTACATAACCTCTACTATTACAATTAAAAGCAAAGTGAAAGCAAGGACATTACATGAGCCAGATCCTAAGAAGAGAGCAGAATCGTAAGCTGCCAAATGCTAATGTATTTCCCAATTAGCTGCAGTCGGTGCTGAGAACAGGCAATCAGCACTCTGTGAAAAGCTATGATCCAGAGCCAAAGGCAAAGATGTATATTCTTCATCTTTCCCAGGAACTCTCATATAAATGTATCTCCTTACATTGAGAGAGAGAGGCTTTTTCCAGCCTGTTGTAAACTAAACAATCTATAATTTAGCACAGTTTTAATGGCTAGAATAATTAACAGGAGTCTTCTGCCCTTCTAAGATAGCCACGAAAGAGAACTGAAACCAGTTTGTTTTTTTTTTTTTTTTTTAAACCTTCCTCTGCAGTTGGTTAGCCATGAGCATACATTAAATGCTGCTTCCGCATGCTTTATCCTCAGCAATCCACCAGGCTTCCTGGTAAACACGAGTACAGAATACCCAATAGCTGTGACAGCAACAACAAAGAGAATGCCTAAGTGACAATTTGATAATATCTCTTGGTCTATATGAAGCTTTTGAAATTGAGATCCACTAGTTTCTGCAGGATGTTGAAATAGACCTTCTTAGACTTATTTTTAGTTTAACTTGTTCTACATTAGTAAAAAATAACGATTACAGGTAAATAGAGCAATGGTAGAAATGTAATTGTTTTGAAATAAAAATCACAGACAGGATTATGCATTCCATTAATCTTCAAACTTCCTTACATATGTCATACATTTAAGAGGGATCATCATGCCTCCTATGCTCTTAGGTTGAATTTGTTTAACTTTCACGGCTTTCCTTTTGTACGTAATTGACCTGCTCCCCAGTCCTTGGGGTTTTGTAGGTAGTTTTTTTTTTAGGGTTTCTTTTAAAATATAAATCTGTAAGGCAGGGTTTTGGTGTTTTTTTTTTTAATGTGACTTTAAAAGTTGTCTGTCTCAAGATGCTGAACAAAATAAAACCTTAATACTGTTTCCTATATTATACAGTAAAGCCCTCACCACTGCTAGTTACGTTGATTTCTCGCTTTTCTAAAAACCTATAAATCCATCCTTTTACACTCAAATTTATCTTTTTCTTGTGTTATGACTCAGGATCTAAATCTGTTTCATGCTATGTATCCTTCAAGATTACATATTTTTAGCAATACTAATAAAAATAAGTCATCTGTAGAATATGGTTTAGCCTTAGGTCCCAACCTATGGCCATTTTGATACTCTATATATTCACCTTCCCTCTTAATAGCTGCCCAGTTATTTAGTGATAAATATTAATTTTACAAGTCTACAGTTGCCTACATCATTCCTTTACCTTTTTGGAGTATTATCAGAATTACTCCAAATTTTTTGGGGCTTATTCATAAATTCCTAGTTTCTCAAACATCATTGTTAGCGATGGAGCAAGTTATCTCAACTAAATCACTCTGTACACTGAAATCTGCACAATCTGGATTTAATTTCCCAGTGATTTTTCACCATTTATTTACTCAGTCTTTATCAGGAGCTATTAGCAGTTCTCTAAGTTCCTCAGTCATTTAAAACATGGAAGACATGTTTATTCCCCTGACTTTTGTCTTGGGGAACAGTGATGCATTGGTTAATACATGCACATGATTCCGAGTGACAGAAATTATGTTCAGCTGCATTATGCAAGGATGTGATCCAACTTTAATTTCTATCTCTAAAAAGACACTCAAAGTAATGGGGCGTGGCTACACAGCTTTTCCAGTGATCTGACACGAGAAACTTCCCCTGAGAACAAAACTAGAAAGGACTCCTTGAGACTGAGAATATTTGAAAACAATTATAAAAATCTTTGTGTGAACCACACATTCCAACTCAAATGCCAGGAGCAATCGCCTTCCTGTGGATGTTTAAAAAGACATGATCAGCCCCAAACATTTTTAGGTTACACAAGACACTGAATTTTAATTTTAGGTTTTTTGAGGTGAAATTTTTGCTCTCTCTATGCATTTCCACTGAAATATTAAAGAAGAATTGAGAAAAAGGTTACAGCAAACTGTGTATGTAACACTTGGCTGAAGTAAGACTCAAGGAGAGAACTGAGACACAAATGATTGATTTCTGATCTGACCTCTCAGAAGTTCAAAGACACCATAAAATATACATGTTCGACCATCTTGTCACTGTTGTGGCATGGAATCTGTACATCAAATAAAGAAAATAGACTAGCACATGCATTGGGCATTATAGGCAGAGATAAACATCACTGACAACCAGTTGTAATGGTTCAAGTGTGTCAAAAGCTCTGGAGCCTTTTCATAATAAAATATTACACACAGTGTGTAATGACTGGCAAAATGTGTCTATGTTAAATAAATGAATATTAAACAAACAAAATGCTGAGAGCTGCCAACAGAACTGTATGGGTTAATAGGTGGTTTTTAGAAAGCCTTTTCAGACAAAGCCTCCAAGGTTATTGTGTTATCTCATGAAATCCGTTGGTAAAATGTTTTGCCAATGAATGTAAGGAAGTTTAAAGCTGTTGGCTTTCGCCTACCGTACCAAGATCAGTCTTAAGATCTGTTGGCAGACTTAACTTTCTTGATCCTTTAACTGAAACAACAGAAAAAGGAGAAAGGCAGTTGTTAATAAGTAAGAAAGAAAAAGAAGTGAGGGAAGACAACATGCCATCTTCTGGTTAATACCTTGTTGCAAATTTGTAGCACGTTTTTTTAATCAGCATACAAAAGGCAGAATTATAGTTTAAATATTTTAATGTACACCATTCAGCAAAATAAATGTAACTGAACAAAGATGCACTGGAAAAAACATTACTCCAGCTCTCAAGAAGTGAATGGTGCTTTGCACAGCTTTGGCTGTGTGCTGCAATATCTTACCGTGGGATGACCGGAATGACAAAAAAAACCCAATAAATGAGATTAAGGCAAATATTGCAAATGCTGGTTATGCACCATATCATAAATATTTAAACACCTGGAAAACAATTAATTAAGAGGGTGCAATGAAATAATGAGTTCAGATGACATCATACCTCAACATATTGCACAGGTAATGGAGACAGAACACACTATCGTAATATTACGGAAAGGAAGACAGATTGCACACAAACGAAATACAACAGCTTCAAGCTATAACTCAATGTTATCAAAACATTGCACTCAATTTACTGAAGATTTAATTATATGTTGTGTTCCAGTTATGCACCAAAACTATGATTTTGCTTCTGTTCAAAATTGTTTTCATTTCCTTACACACGAGCACATTTGTAAACAATGAACACCAGACAACTGAAATGAAGCATGTCTTGTAGCAATCAAAATGGCGTTTAATTTGTTAAAAGAATGCCTCCAGAAATCTTTCATTAATTATTCAGAAGACTTAATTTCCAAGACGATTCTTTCATTTTGCATTCATTCAGTATTTTTTCACATTGTTTTCTGGCTTTTTTTTTACTCCTTATCCACACTGTCTGTTACTAGAAGTGAACAATGAAGGGTTTGTCATTGTTCTATTTCTAAAGAAAGTCCCACCTGGTAAGTATCACAGTGACACAAACACTGTGACATACAAATGTAAGGTACAAGTCCTTTGTAATTCCTATTTAATCAGCTTTTAGGTCAGAAAGATGCTCTGAACAGCCACTTACCATTTCAAGTCATAGAGCCCTACAAAGAAATTCTGTTGCCTTCTTTTCCAAAGTGCCATTTACCCCTTTAATTCTCTCCCCTATCATTGGGTGGGGGCAGGGACTGTGTGAGCGGATGTGTGTGGTTTGGCCCCCAGCCAAGGGCCAACCCGCCACAAGTACAAAGCCTGCAATGTGGCAGAAGAAAATATCAGCTAGCACCTATGCTAGAGGTTTTTCTTTCTTTCTTCAGGGAAGAGTAGAGAAGCCCTTCAGGATCTTCAGCAACATTTTGGTATCAGTAGGACCAGCACAGCCCTCCAAGTAATCCATTTCTAGCTGTCACTTAAACTGGATGCTTTGGGACAAGGTGAAGAGATCTCTTCAGATCAACCTAACATCAAAATATACATCACTAACACTACTACATGAAAATTCTCTAATTTGGATACCAAATATTAGGCTCCTGCATCCATTTTAAGCACTTACACAAAGGCAGCTTGATTTTCAGAACAGGTTTTTAAAAACATTCAATTTATCTGAGCAGCTGTCATACACTCTTTCAGGCTGTGAATGGAGGTTACTGCTCCAGAAAATCTGTGCTTTGCTACAGAGAAAGAAGCATCACTTGTGGTAAAATCCCCTTTACAGGAAAGGAAAACATCTCTCCCAAACAGCCCTCTGAAACAGGATTACCAATTCCTAAGGAAGACTGTGAGACACTTTACTACCAGACTAGCATCGACATAGAGGCTTTGAGCTTTGCAAAGTGGTGGTTTAACCTCTTCTATTTCTATTTCTATTTCTATTTCTATTTCTATTTCTATTTCTATTTCTATTTCTATTTCTATTTCTATTTCTATTTCTATTTCTATTTCTATTTCTATTTCTATTTCTATTTCTATTTCTATTTCTATTTCTATTTCTATTTCTTTCTATGTTGCAGGTGTTTCTGTATAACAGGAATTACAAGACTTGTGTTATATGCCACAGGTGTTCCCAAATTGTGGTATATGTGTCTGAACTGCAAGACTGTAGAAATAGCTCCCAACTATTTGTGTGCAGGCTCATACAGGACCTGCAAAGCATTTCTGATTCCTCTGAAGGACTCTAAACAGGCTTTGTTGGGAGCTGCCACAGCTGCTCACAGACAAAATAGACATACCATACTGAAGGCTGCAATCTAACTAACACAGTCGCAGGATGCTGAAGAGACTGAGGATTGGAAAGAAGAGGAGTATATAGTTGATGAATTGGATATGGGTATAGGGATAGAGTGGGGGGCTAAAAGACAAAGGAGACATACAGCATGAGGAAACGAAGGAAGTGCAGTTGAGGAAGCCAGGAGTTGCTCCTACCACCATCTCCACCACCAAGTTTGGAAATTTTTGGCACAGGACACGACTGTGCTAGGACACAGCATGGACCACTGTCAATAGATGACATTTTTGAGGGTTAAAACAAAAGAAGGAGCCGGTTGCTTTCATGCTTTACTGTGATTAAAGCTGTACATTGGTTTTTCGGGGTAAAACAAAGATTTTACTCTTAAACTGATCAGAATGTGGATAGTATTATGTAACCTATTTTTAGTACCTATGTTATCTATATTTCACTATCTCTACATTTATTACAAAGGAGGATCACTAGGCTGTGTTTGGCCCTGGTCACCTTCCCCAGAGCTGCCCTGCTCCCTTGCTTAGCTCCCATCTTCCTGGTCCATGGGAGCTGCTGGTCCCTGTTGGTGAGCTCAGGCCCCCTTGAACCCTGAGCCATGCTCCGTGGGCTGCACAGGGGCTACTCCCACTGCTCCCTCTGAGCCAGACACCATGGCCCAAACTCAGGTCCCCATTTCCTTCCCTCTGACAGCTCATACTACTCCCTGTTCCTTGCTAATCCCTACCTACACAACCCTTCTCAAGATCATAAGCAAGCATAAATTCACCTGATCAGAAACCACTTCACATATTGGAAAAACGATAAAATGCACCTTGTATTCACAGTGCAGGAGCTAACCCCTTTTTAGTGATTAATTTGCCTTTTGAATAGTAAGCAGTCTTTTAAATTTAATATAAATAAGTAGAAAAGGTTATGCTGGCAGCGCTATCAATAATCAAGTTTCAAAATAAATTACAATCTGTTTCCCACACACAAAATGCTTTGAAACATTTACTTTTTTGCTTGTTTTCCATAAGAATATAGTTTTCAAACTCAGTCAAATCTCTTCAGCTACTTCGCAGTTACCCACGAGTTAAAAAAGAGTGACTGTTGGAAAGTTAATAGTATTCTTATTGAAACAAAGCTATTTAAAAACATGTAGGAAAGTGGTAACTTGGCATGAGCTTACTGCCAGTGGATTTAACCAGTGGAATGAATCAGGATAGCAGCACTTGAAATCACAGTATTTGTGAAAACTCGTAATCTCGCCATTAGGGAACTGTTCCAAAGCTCATGGGAATCAACTGTGGAAATTTTACATAGCCTTGTCTAAGCTCTACAGTCTTAAAAGCATTTTGTATGTGAGCCCCCAATGTGAAGGTCACTTCTTAAGAAAAACCACAAATGCACTTTAATTTTAAACACACATTTGAGAAGTCACTCTCCTATACACGGACTAATGAAATTCTTTCCTTCTGGTCCTTGAAAGGAGTCTAAACTGTCCATTGCACCCTACACAACAAAGTTAAATGACCTCTCAGATGTATTTTCTTGTGCTCGCAGTGTATTCTCAACTACATGCTTCAATACAAAGCTGCATATGAATGGCTAAAGCAGCAAAGGACATACATATTATATAATTACATATATTATATAAATTATTTTCCTAAGACCCTCTGAATAAGTTTTCCTAGTGACATGATTAAAAAAAAAAGGTCAATGGATATCAATGGATACTGTTCTGCAATACATTACATAGTAACTAACTCCAGCATTGGATGTAGCACCATTTACATTATGAGTGCTTAGAGGGCCTCGAAAGTTTTTTTATTTTGTTTTAGAGCTACTGAGCTCTAAAATGAGTGAATGTAGTACAAAGCCCTAACTTTAGCCCTCCAAATCACAGACAACAATCAAAAGACAGTCTGACTTTCTCCCCTGAAAAACATGGCATGGATGAGTAAGAACAAGATATTCTGATGGTATTGAAAAATCCTCATCTCCACTGTTCTCTCTCTGATCTGAGTTCATTTAAGCCAATCAAATACCATTATATGGCACTGTTCTCATGAAACAGGCTTTATATAGTTGAGTGGTTTTGTTCTTTATTTTTAAAGTTTTTTATTCCACTATTTTTACCAATGTTATGCCATGTATATTGCTATATCTGGAATATGTTTTATTTACAGTGGAAACTGCTAATAATCAAATACTCATGAATAAGCAGAATCTTTCAAATGGCTTTATTAACTTTTTGTCTTCTGGTACAGTATTAGAAATATGTCACTATAGTATTTAAATACTAATTTAATTAAAATAACATACCAGTGGTGAAGGAAGATTATTCTTCTCTCCTGCCTACCATTCTCAAAATGCAAGCTTGGTATTTCTTCACTTGCTGCTACCCTCTGGTGTGGCACTGTGAATTTTGGAAAAATGTTCATACAGTGCTTTAATTTCATATTCTAGTCTGAAAGGTTTTCAGAACGAGAATCTCATTTTTCAATTACATTGTCTGCAAAGCCATGCTTTAGTATATAGTCCAGGAGGAGCACCTGAAAAGACACTCTTGTGAAACAAATTTAATAGAAGAAGTTGGATTTTTACTGAATTAGAAACCAGCCCTGCATGTAAAATAAGGAGCATTTTTCAGCACGGAGTCTCTTGCTTAGTGCTCCAACACTCACATCAGTGATAGAGTACAAATGCCTAATTTTGATTTGGGGCAAGGGAGAAGAGAAACAACAAAGCTGAACTACTGAGCTGACCCAGGCTGGGTCCACAGAAGCTTAGTTAGAGGTTAAAACATTGACAAGCAGTAGAATGTTACAGGCAAAATACATTTTTTCAGGGAAACTGGGATGGTTCAGGCAGGCTAAGCAATGTTGAGGATCAGACCAAAAGGTGAAGAAGCAGGAGATTTTTCAAGGTCTCCAAGAAGCCTTTATCAACACTATTCTTATGGTCCTGGTTGGAACTGAAATCTGACTAAGTTACTAATGGCTCTCTTAAATGTAAAACTGTTCGCATCTACATCGGCAACTAGCATGCTGGAGGGATTCTTCTTAGGCATTGTCTTGGAGTCTCAAAGTATGCACTTGAGCACATCAGTGTTGTTCCTCAAATTATTCCCCTTTTGATGGAATCGAGAATAAAGTTGCTCACCAATGTGCCATCACGTGTGTCGTGTTTGTCAGGCAGACTAGTGTCCTCCAGCAGTTTGCACTCTGTGTATGCACTATGCATACTCAAGGCCAGTAATTGGTATGAACTTCATTGCCAGGTGAAGAACTGATGTTGATGTGGTCTGGCAACCATAATGAATTGCAACAACTGAAATTCCGTTCCTTCTTTCTTTGCAACCTCATCAGCTGGTGTAGTCGTTCCCAGCAGGGCCTTCGCTGGGCAGCAACTTGAATCATTTGACTCAGCAGCCAAGTATTCTTTATGTTTGTGCTAATTTCTGAAGGATAAAGTCTCGGCCCAATCTTCAGCAGAGGCATGGGGTCATTGGTTTTACAAACACAGATATGGGACTCTACAGAATACAGCACACCTCCGTTACAGAGCCTGTGTGCCACAAACTTTAAATAGATCAAAGGCAAGACTGGAAGTAGAAGGATCCTGCCTGATGAACCCGTACCTAGGCAGATGAATCCCTTGTGTTCTATGAGAAAGAAATGCCAGTCTGTGCAAAGGCTGATGTAGCTGGGAGGCTATGCTAATAAGCACAAGATAGTTCCGCCCCCAAGTTCTTGGAGGTTGCAATTTTGAGGCCAGTTACTCCAAATGATTAGAATGGATTTTACCCAATTTTAGAGCAGGTATGCAAAAAAAAAAATTAAAAAAAAATAATATTGGTCACAGTAAAAGTAACATCTAATTTAAACAGCAGTTAAATCTAATAATAGTTACTGCCTACAAAATTGCTCCTGATTTCACATTTTAAAGATTCAAATACAGATTGTAAAACAACATGAAAGGGCTAAAATAAGAAACATTCATAAATATGCCATGTTTTCCCTACTGAATGATCTCCAAAACAGAAAAGGAGAATAAATTTTGGAGCAAATTATCTTACATTATATTATCTTATATATTATATGTTATGTACTATATAATATAATATTATATTATTATATGATCTTACATGTATCTAAAATATATATTTTTCATTAATATGAGAATGAAAAATTGAAGTTAACTGCAGAAAAAATAAGGTTCTACAGGAGTCAAGTATCTCTCAATACTTACCAAGCTACAAAGAAAAGAAGTGTGATATGCATAGCATAAGCAAAAAGGTATGTATCACAGCTACACCTGCTTATCCTCCATCACATTTAGAGGTCAGCTACTAGAAAACAGCTCTAAGCAATGATCTTTAAGACAGCGAACTCACATTAAAGAGATCAATGCAGACTGGGCACTTGCAGAAAAAGTCTCTAGGAATGAGCTGAACTCTACCTTCTGAAGGACTATGGGTAAAATGGGAAACATTCATAAATTTTTAATGGCCAAGATTTCACTGCTGGGTCAAAATGGTTGATAATCAAATATTTTTATTTGAGGTTATGTTTCCATTGTAAATTACGTAACTCAGGCACTGGTGGGTTGTAATGGTTAAAATGTACTAACTCCATATTGCTGTTTTTAAAATAATTTTTCTACATGCACATATGCATAATAACTGTAACATTATAAGGACACCCTACTGAAAAAAAATAAGTCAGGAAGCCTTTTAAGAAAACTGAGAAACAAACCTACGACAAAAATCCTAAGTCCATGTGAGATATAGGAATATACCTGTATGATGTTAATTCAAAGGTTTTCATACTCTTCACCTCAAGATGCACCTTGTCTCATCTTGTCTTTAAATAGATAGGCTGAAAAGTTTATTGTGCTGTGTAATAAGCGCTTCTCCGGTAATTTCTTCTTTGGAACAGTGACTATGCACTTAATTTCTTAGGGATTAATGAAACACAGTGATGCATGACACGAATGGCTTATACAGACTGCAGGAAGAGAAGCCAGTCACCTTTACCTGAAGTGGGAGACTTGCAACGCTCTAGCTCCAGGGAAACTGGACTGTCACTGAGTTCAGTCAGGCCTGAAAAAATGGAGGTAAAACGTTAAGTTACAGTCTAACAGGGCACGCTTCAGCTTTCTTGGTTGATGATATTCTGAACTTTAAAGTCAATTTGGAGAAAGGAATGGTGTGAAATGTGAGGGAAGTATCTATTTCAGATAACTGCAGTTCTCAGGCTGTCACTACGGAAATTTAGGTCTGGTTTAAAAAAATCACACCTCTTGTTAACTCAGATTTCTTTTCCAAGTGTCTCAGGGTAGACAAAGGGTGACTGTACCTAATGTGCAAAACCAAGTAAATGTAGTTTAAAATTGGAATATCTGTGTTATGAATCAAGGTCATTCACCCCTGTCAAAAGTGATGTGGAAACAACTCCACGCTTTCAACTGCTGCAGAATGCAGGGAGTAAATGTTGAAACAGGGGGAGAAGAGAGGTGGAAAAAAAAATGGCAGTACTGGTGGAAGAAGAAAGTGAATACAAAAATACCACCACTATTATGCAATATTAGGAGCTTTTATAAGAATTCACGCATGATAGCTCATTTTAAAGGACACAGAAGCAATGATAATGCTCTCCCAATATAACACAGCATTTTTGAACAAGTTACGTCGTATGCTGTTTATAAATACTTGTGACAAACTAATTTGTAGCAGTCAACCATGAAAGACAGCAATAAGTAAAGTAATCTTAGTTTATACTGCTTAAGCTTGGGCTTGTTTCTGTGATCAAACTAAGATCCATCGTTGGCACAGGTTACATGTACAAGTTTAAAAATGCCTTTTGCATGCTAGGAAGAGAAAGTCCGAGCTCATGCTATCCTTTACTATGGGCTACCTGTGGAGTGAGTGAACAGGGCACGGTCATAACTATTCAAATGTGCCCTTCATATGTATTCCATGGCGTCCTATGATCTGTGTCAAATGTTTCACAGGTTATAAGGAACTCTGACACTTCATGCCACAGGCTACTGGGGAGCGGCAGCCAGCCCAGCACCAGACATCCATCTGCTAGCCATGTGGGCTCACAGCCTAGTGAACATCAGCTCACATTCAGATGCACATTACTGTTGCACTGATAGTGTGTTTACAGACACCCCGCATATGTTGTATCCCAGAAGTCAAACATCCTATCAGGACCTCTCAATATGCTTTAATCTGGCACCATGCATCCTGCAAAGTGACATGTTTTAATATTTATGGCTTCTGGACCCTCAGGCTCAGAGACCTCATCTCTAAAATTCAAACAGACACTTGTTTTTAAAAAAATTCTGCTACCACTTGGTCACCAGTGCTGTTCTCTCAAAATTAAAAAGAGTGAGATCTTAATGTAGGTACTAATATTTTTATTACAATGTAATTTTGAACTGCTCTGAGAAATGGGGAGAATCCAGAGCCCCAACAAGCAGAATAAAAAGCTCCTACAACTAATGAAGCGGCATGAGTGCTAGAAAAACTTTCAGAGCTCTTTGGAAAAACAGCAGTATTGATTCAGCCTGTTAAGTCAGTAGTAATGACATATTTGCTCTTGACTTTATAACAAGAAAAGATCACAATCCAGATCCGATTGTTGAAACCCAAATTTTTTATTTTGAGAAATGTACTTGAATCTTTATTTGAATCCAGATCCGATTGTTGAAACCCAATTTTTTTATTTTGAGAAATGTACTTGAATCTTTATTTGGTTCAACTTGGAATCTGTAAGAGAATTCTATATTCCAGTCAATTGTAAGTCCAGTCACTTTTGAAGTTCAGGAAACTAAAAAAATTCAGGAACTGCAACCATTTAGGGACCCTCTCTATGCATAGCCTTCTTACCGCAAATCTTGCTTCTACCTGACTCTGGGGTGTCTGTGTGTACCTACAGATTTGGGATGTAATTAATTTTTGCTGCAGAACTGTCCACAAGGTACAGTGGAAGTGATTTTGGCACACTTGCATAGCATTACAGGTCTTGGATAAATAAAATGAAATATTAAACTGTTTCTTTCGCAAATACAGTATTTGAGTTACTAAAATTTTAGCAGATGTGATTAATGAAATTCTTCTAAACCTTGTATAGTTATTATTGGCAATATTTACAATGTCAAATAAAAGGTCAGGTCAGATTTTGCTTCTAAACAGATTTTTTTTTTGGTGAGTTTTTGTGCACTAAGTCCCCACATTAAGTATAAGTAGTACTATGTACCCTGCACAAGGGTATCGTCTTAATCTCAGACACCTAGATTTGCTTAAGCACTGCCACTTGCAGATTTTCTCCTGACAATATTTCTTGCTTAGAAATACTATGAGTTCTCATTATCCATTCATGTATCCAGAGTCTCTTCTAGTCTTACTAAACTATCAAAGATGCTATATGACAATGAATTGCACCATCATAATTTGCTGAAAGGAATAAACACACATTTGTCAATATTTAATGTGTTACCATTTATTCCATTAAATGTTGACTTTTATTTCTCTTTGAGATAAGAAAGAGAGCTCTCAGGCTTTTATTTGCGCTACTGCTTATTTTCTACCGTCACTTCCTTTTTAAGGAAACCAAATTAAATCTTTTCAATAATTTATCACATATAAGTATTTCCATGCAACTTCACTTCCCTTGAATCTTTGAGAGACTACAACAGCTACTGCAGCTAGATTACAAAAATATTTTCACTTTTCATTTTGAAAATGCCAGCAAGTTTTGAGTTCAGGCAAATTTGGAGCAAAAGTTATGGCAAATAACTGAGATGGGCAATGTAAACAACCATCTGTGAGAAGATATACCTGTTAACATACAAACAAATTGATTTGAACAAATGTGAAAATAGTGCAAGATGTAAATATAGCACAAAAGGCATTAAAGCACCTTTAAAGACATGACCCATGGATACTTTTCAAAGTTTATTGTGATTCCTATTTCCTCTTTACTAAAGGATCAAAAGATGTACTGTCTAGTATGGAGTAACAACTTGTATGAACTCATGATTTAAAATTATTTCTGAAATTTTAAATTTCTATTTCATGTAAATGATTCAGACTGATCATTTACTTAAAAGCACCCAAAGTAATCTTTGCTTGTAAATAAAAATATTATAAATAAATTATCACAAATATTCACAAGCCAATAAGTAAGCCCAGCGTTATCGTAATCCATCACCTTCCTACTGAATTACCACACTGTGTTTCCTTAATTTTTAAAATAAATTACACTTCAGAATACCACTGTTGACTTAAAACTCAGCCTACGTTAGCCTCTACTGTGCTGTCAGGTGTAATTTAAAATGTCAATATGTAATGACTCATTACACAGTTTTCTCTGTCTTTGTCTCAGACCCAGGTTACTTTTGCCTACATCCTCTCAGGGGTTCTGCCTGAGGGAGGAATGAGGAGTTCTCACTGAAAAGTATTCATTCTGAAAATTGTTTTCCAACATCCTTTGAACTTGCTGGCTTTTGGGGATGCTTCATAAAGACTATATATTTTCTTGTTTTACTAACAGATGGCACAAATTTCTAGTAGGAGACGCAAGTTGCTTTTGCAAGTTGGTATTTTTATATTCTGCTGCAAATACTATCTCTCTAGATGCAGTAAATGTACTTGTTTTAATATTTGAATAGATATTATCTATCAGTAGGTAATAACACATACAACTTGATTTCAATTGAAGAAGACAACAACAAAAAAAACCCAACTAAGAAACAACACAGTTTTGCACTACTGCAGAGAGAGTTTATTCTATTTGGATTGGCACATACTTTTGCTACAAAAGAAGGTGGCTGCCAGCAGATGTTATAGCAAATGGAACAGGTCATCAACACCACATCTCCAGCTCTGCACTTATCCCTGATCTTTGCCTCTTATTTTCCTCAAATTACTTCCCCTGATAGGACAATTATGTTTCAGTCTCTCCCGTTATGTATGCCTAAAAATGATTACACTTCTACTTTAATTTCTTCCCTTCTTGCTTCTTCCTTCCTACCTTCACCTCTTCAACCAGAGAATATGCTGGTTTAATGCTTCAAGTCCACTCTAGATGCTTTTGAGTCTAGCTTACACACGTATACATTACTCTTCTCAAGCTCTCTGTAGATTTTTATTGTCTAAATTTCAAAACAATTACTCCAACACTGTGCTTTGCATATCGGATGGCCTTGACATTGTTGATTATGTCTTTCCTTTCAAAAGCCTCTCTTCTCCAACATATTGCTTCTGTTCCCTGTTTGATGTTTTTTTTTCCTTTACCTCTTCAGTTGCAAGGCACCCCAGACTAAAACATCAACACTTCCTTTATTTCTCTGTCACAGTATTTGAAGAGATTCTCTCCTATGAACAGGGCAATAAATATATTTTTCCTTCCCATCTAATGATTCATAAATACACATCTCTAACCTGGATTACTTCCATCCAAGTACAGTGTAGCATTCCTGCTTTTCTAAAATTTTCTCGTAAGTGTCCAGACATGAACTTAATATTACCAAGATGAACTCTATTTTTTTGTTCTGAAGTCTTCTCTCTTTGCTACTTCAGCACAGCTAACAGCACTACTGTCTTCCCTGGTACTCTCATCCATAACATTGGTTTCATCCTTGGAACATCACACTTTAACTCTCAGATTCAGGCTGGATACTACACTAGACTTGTTTCTTCCTGCAAATCTTCTCCAAAATGACTCACAAAAATCTAAGTATCTTGCTCATTGATAGCCTCTTCTTTAGCTTCAATGCCTGCAAGTCTTATTCTGACTGATGCTCATGAAATTATCTTCCTGGTTCATTACTTAATTGAGTCAACTCCTGATATGTCTTCCTATTAACTTCCATTTTCATTTATATAATCCTCAAAACTTTAGCCCTAATGCTTATGTTATCACATGACTGCTCCTGCTTTGCCTTAATAATATTGGCTTCAACTGCACAATTTCCAAAAATAATTATTTTTTCTTTTCCCATCATCATCCCTTACGAGAAGAGATAAACTTGTAAGCAAAATCCTAAATCCATTCTCGTTATCCCTCTTAAAACTCATCTCTCAGATAAGACATACAACAAATCATAACTTGATAATGACTCAGCAAGATTATTTTCCAGTCTATGACACATTCTTGCTCTGTTCTTTACCTTACTGCCTGGTGCATCTTTCCTACCATACAGTACATAATCCTGTATAAGTGCTGAATGGCTAAAGTAGCAACCAAATAACTTTTGAGGAGCAAAATGAAGCTGTTAGCGATCTTGCACAACAGTCAGACTCATACTCTTCAGTTATGATGTCCACAGAAATGTTTTGTGGACTCCTCTGATTTTTTTTTTTACACCAAACCTTTTTATGGACAGCTGGAGTTGTAACTGGACCAGTCTTTAACTAAACAGACCACCTTTTTTGAAGTATTATGAAATAAAATAATAGAAAACAGTTGTTGAGTAATCAGTCTAGAGAGATGGAATAGAATTTCTTGTGCAAGTGTACAAATGTATTTCAATAGCTAAACAACTGTATTTATGTGAGATGATAAAACAACCGCCACCCCTTCCTTTATTTTGCTTATACTGAGTATTTAAAGTAAAATTGCCTATCTCGTTGTTCTGTGAAAACTACTTTAAAAAGAGATGAATGAGAGGCATCCTGGAGACCTAATTACATACAAGCGCTGCAGTTAATTAAGATACATACAGCTCATCTGTTGAACAGTCATTTTTTGCAAAATTAATTATAGCTTTGTTCATAATATTCTGCAGTGATGAATACTAATATTTAAACTGTGTATCACTATATTTCAAAATTTAAAGATATTAAAAACATTAATTTTCATTGCTCTCTTTGATGTATGTATTTTTATACCCACTTTAAATTCCCCATTGAAGATCAGAGGCATGGGATGGTTCCCCAAAGCCAAATATCCAAGTACCAAACCAAGATTAAACTTTTAAATTTCACAGCACCCAATCCACTTGGTAGCCTTTTAAGCCATATTGCTCTTCTGAAAATAGTGAAGAATTCATTAATAACCATAACCAGTCAGTGCCATTGCAAAACAAGAAATGCTTCATATAAGTAGATGTACATTGAAATGAATAAAAAAAACAAAGAAAGATAATATCATCAAGAACATAACATTGTTGAAAAACAATTTCTAAGGCCCCATCTGCCCCGTACAAGTCACTGAGGTTTTCTTATTGACTCTCTGGGAAGAAGGAACAGATCTGAAATATCTGTACAATAAAGAAAATTGTCAAAATTAAGCATGGTTGACATCACAAAATATAATGTTTGCATGCATGCTGAATGTGTTTAAAAAAACACATTTCAAAGCACAAACACACGGGTGTAAGTCAGGCATAGTCCAGTTATGATACAGCTATTTGCCTAACCTTTATAGAACTTACTCTGATAGGAAGTACGGATCCGTTTCGTTAAATCTGGATAAAAGTTAGACAGGCCACGCATGCAAAAGTTGTCTTTGGAACATGCCAGTACACCAGCATCAGCAGCAGGCAGAGGAAAAAGAGAAAAAACAGTCTAAAGTGAAAGGAAGTGATATCATACCCAGCATCTAGAACAGCCAAGGTGAAGAAATTTCAGCAGATGCTTACCTTCCAATTGGGAGATATAACAAGAAAAATAATCAAAAAAAGTAAAGGATGTGGGATGGATGCTGAGGAAGCAGCTGAGGCTTTTTTTCAGATGCATAGCTTCTACGAGCAATCTAGAAGTGCATATTCCTTTTTAGCAGTCACTTAACCTCAGTGGGCTCCATTCTAGCAGCACTACATAGCTGAAACATTGCCTTAGAGGACATCCTATGTGGTGCAGTGCTGATAACAGCTATTTCTACACCAGGTACCCTCCGCCTTTTGCACAGAAATCTACAGCACGTTGCTTGTGGCTGGCTGCTCAGATTACTTTGGGAGCTGCTGTGAGGCCGGTTGAACTAGGCAAAGAAGCTGAAGGTAGCTTAAAGCTGTTTGTCTCATCTTTCCTCGGCTGTGCCAAATTTACATCTTTAACACTTGGCACAGATGAGAACTAAGCTTGCTGTGATTAAATGCCTAGAAAGTGAGATAAATGGTCTTTCAGGAATGGAAGTAGATCTGAAGACTTACATTTTATTCCCTAAATTTTATTTTCCGTTTGGAGTACAAACATACTCATGATTAAAAGCTTTTTCCATTGACTGTGTGAAGAAACAGGATCTGACAATTTAGTGCAGGGTCTGCTGATGAAAATGCCGATGTCATAAACCCACTACAATCTGCTGCTTTTATAATTTTATGGTTAGATTTAAAACTCAACATTTTCAAACAGATTTTTAAATCTAATTCTAAAACTTCACAGCTATGGAAAACACATTTCATAATTATGTCTGACTCTAGTATGTTACTATACAATAAGCTGAGTAAAAAACTTGCAACACAGAAGATCTTCTGACTTTTTTCTCATACAAGTAAAGTTTTTAGATAACCAAGAAATGTATGGTAAAATTTATTTGCACTGATGGACTAATATTTCTAACACACGACGCATAATAATAGCTATCACTTACAAATATGATCCTCTTGGCATCAAATTTTAAAATGGGGTACAGCTGGATTTAGTAAGTTTATATCAAGAGCTTCAATTCACTAACGAAGTGGCTAATTTGAGCTACTTATGCTGCCTACATAAAATGTCTCTTAGGTGTTACACCTCTCCAAACACAAGTGCCTATTCAAATACCAATAAACAGCATTTGGCAGAAGGTACAATTAAATTGAAATCTTACTTATTGGTATGAGCTTACTGAAACCAGAAAAAAATTGCATACAGACTACATTTCAAGTGACTGCTCTGTGCTTTACAATTTTTTTTAGAGACTCAGCTAATGGTATTACTTGCTGACCTCCATCCCAAAAGAATAAACTTCTTAAAACATTTTGTTTCTGAGAAATTCTCAGTACTTAAAGCATGTCAGGTTTCTTTTGTCAAGTTATAGAAACTCCATTGGCCAGCAAATAGTCATGCACTTCAAAAGCACTTCAAAAAGCCACAGGCAAAAAAAACAAAGAACATATCAGGCTTATAGGCACAACAATTTATTTCCTACCTGCAGCAAACTGCTTGGTTTTGCGAGGTGAACGGGGTTGACGCTGGTATGGATCACTTGATCCATATAGGTCGAGAGTTCCCATGCTCAGCAATACTGTCTTCTGCATAAAGTCCACAACGGCCAAACCATTGCAGTTTCCAAATGCCACTCTGAGAAAAGAAATGTTCCTCAAAAGTATTAGTAATACCTAATTAAGCAGTGCAAATAATAATTTTTATTTATTATTATAAATTCTGCACGTTTTCTTCAGAAACTGCTCAAAGTTTACTTTTTGTAATTGTTTTAGATTTGTAATCCTGAATTTATAAAATTGTCCTGAAACATAATAATTGGCATTCCAGAAAGCAGACTGCCCACTGTAATTAACTTTCTATGCCAAATGCATTGCAAAAATGTCTAAATATAATTCTGGTAATACTTATGTAAATTAAGACTACAAATCTGGACACAGATCTTAAAAAGTGGTGACACATTTATATAAAATCCAAATATAAATTAAAATAGAAATACAAATAAATTTTCAATTTAAAAATCTAAATATAAGTGATAAATGAAATACATTAAGCTGTATTGTGGAGATACCCAAATCTGAAAGACATTTATAAAATTTCTTTCCAAATCTGTCAGCTTGGCTACATTTTGATGGTGTTTTGAAGCATGGGCGAGATCTCTCAACAGGTGTGAAATTGCCTAAGATCTAGACTACAGTCTCGTTATAAGGATAAAGAGATGGAACAATTTATTTCTTTCGTGCCTAGAAACTCCCTTTAGAAGCATTCTTCCCCAATTCTGCTCTGTTGCTGCTACTGATTCCCTTCTGACACCGGTTTCAGAAAGAGGAAAGAAGTTGTATTGGACTAGCAGCACTTTCGCTTCTCCCATAAAAACGCTTTCTGTTCACGCTTTTTCCCCAACTTGGAAGGGGCAGAGGTTGAGGCGAGCTGGGGTGGGGAATTAGACAATGTGTCTGTCTGAGAAAAAGGAAGAAAACAGAAAGACTAAGCATGTCTATATGTAAGACCTGGGAGAAAATCTGAAGTTAACCATAGCATATGGAAACCTACGTATCTCAGCAGATAAAATCTCACTAAAGCATTAAACCTTAAATTAAACCATTAAAGTTTTCATAGCAAAATGAATTCTCATCATAGCAAAATGAAGGGTGAAAATGAGGTGAGTTTTTCTTATTTGTCAGACTGTCAAATTAAGGCACCATCTACAACAGTGGCTCACATTCTACCGTTTGTTACTACACCATGTTTTCTACCCTTCAGTTAACACTGACTTTAGTACAGCACCTATGGAAATACTGTGAACATAGGTTTTTTTTTTCCCCCTGTTGACTCTTCACTGATCTGTAGCTTAAGCAGCTACTAATATACAACAGCTTAAAGTGTGTACAAATACACTTTTATTTGACACTATTTTGTGCTTATGTGGAAAGTTCATAAGATGCACTGAGGAACAAACTACATGTTTTATGAATGTAGAGTAATATCTGTTTCAGAAAAAGCCTGTTCTGCTTAATAGAAGAACAGAAAAAAATTTAGAGAGTTTCCTGGGACAAAAAGGAACTCTATCTGTCACATTTGCCAGAAGACCATTCTGTGCAAAGTTTTATATGTCTTCATGTTTCTTTACACAAATTGACTGATAAAGAATAGTAAAAAGCTATTTTGCTATTTGTTTTTGGCACTCCGGTATTTTGCTTTAAAGCATATGTTAATAGGCATTGCCAGAGAAAGGATACTGAAGTAAAAACGATCACTAGTATAAGGTGAGACTGCAATTCCTGTGTTTGTAAAATCCCTGTGTTCTAGGTGGAGAAGAAAAATAAAGGAATAAAACTGATGAGTGTCAACCTCAGCTGTTAATACTTTAGGCAACAAAATTATTAAGCTATAATTAATTAATTTTGGAAAACATGAGTCACAAAACGACCTAATGATCATTCACTCTGTGGTCAGCAAATCAACAAAACAGATCATCACTTCCTGGTCTGCATTTTTCTAAACTTCTCTAAATTCACACAGAAGTACGGATATACCATTTCTTGTACCCAAAAAAATTACTTCACCAAGAAAATCTTAAATTGCTCATTAATATTATGACACTTCTGAGGAATTATAAGAAAATCTAGACAGACATTGTTATCAACAAAGCTTATGATAAATTGCTAACATCCAAGCCTTTATAAAATCAAATACAAAATAAGCATGATGAATTTCTCAATTTTGAATGATGAATACAACTAGTTGCTAGGAGATGTTCTGTTCTGTGGGTATCTTTCATAGACCTATCACAAAATCCTCATCAGGCACTTCTTGACAATTAATATGTAGATTTGTTGAAAATTTTTATCTCATGAGCTGGTAATAAATTTTCAGAGACTGCTGTCAGTCCAACAGAACGTACTTGAAAACAAATTTATTATTTGCATTTAACCTTGTAGGTCTTCAGTTGTAACTGAAGCATTTTGTAAATTTTTCTTTGCTACTTTCACGACATAAAGAAGTTTTTGATGATTCATTTCAACAGAAATTACACAGGTGTGAATACTTCTAATTTGTGGCTTGGTACTATTGAAAGTAAACAAAACACATTAAATAAAATCTCATAAAATTTCACAATGTCTGAAGTCTTTTATCTTTGTTGGGGATAAAGGTTTTTTTATATTTTGCTTTAGTCCTTCTTCATGGCTGTAGTAACCTCAGGGACACTAAGTTCATGTTATTTGTAATATACAGTTTCAGAAATCAAAGTAATTGAAAGAAGAAAGTAGACACTCCAGAACACACTATTTTATACCTTCCTCCTAGTTAAACTGATTACTATAAGAAGGAAATCTAGGCAATAGAGATCCAAATCACCCCACAATTAGCATCACAAAAATGACATATCTTCAAGCTCTATGCTGAAGTGGCACAGTTTTTCCACATGGTGAGTCTAGAAGTCAGGAGAAAACTAAAGTATTAAACAAAAATTCTGAAGAAAGATAAGAGTGTACCTTGTCAATACAGGCCCAAGGAAAAAGTTGAGAGAGACTAGAGGGAGAGAGAAGAGACTCTGAAGAATAAATTTAAGAAATAGGCCTTTCTTGGCTAGATTTGTAGGAAAGCTTTTTTTTATTGATACATGCATTTATTTCTGAGAGACTCGTACTCAGTATACGGTGTTTTAAAGGAGGCTGTCCTGTAAACTATCGCTGCTCCTAGCAAAGGAAACCATTTAAAGCATTTGATTGAATCAGGAAACCACTGTTAGAAGTGCAAGATGTCAGAGCAGTTTACAAGTGAGAGGCTAGTGTGATTATTCCTGAAGTTAGATGCTGCCTTGAGGCCTGAGACCTGCAACGAAGCAAATTAGGCAAAACCCAAACATTTGCACAAGTGACAAATGCATCTAGGTATGGCAAACCAAAAGAAACTTCTAGACTTCATGAATAGGAAACTGTCTGAAAATTCAGGTCAAAGACCTGAAAAAACAGCCCCCAAATGATAATATTTCGAACAAATGTAAAGGCTCTGCATAAAATTTCCAAAGTCTCTGAAGCGAGTCAAGTGACTCACTGAAAATCAGTACGAGTCAGACACCCAACACTCATTACAACTTATAGTTTTTATTGGAGTAACACTGTCTACATGGAAAACCATGTTAATGTATCTGGGTGACTCTCAGTGAAAGAAAACATTAAAAATTGTCAACTAAATTGAACCTGAGGAAAAAAATACACACAGATATGCTCACTTGCATTTCCATAGAGAATTTAGCATTTGAATGCTCCTTATTCAATTTTTAATTTCAAGTGTCTGGTTCTCTTGAAAACAGAGATTAGAACATACATAAAACTGCTGTTCTCAGAAGACAATTTCCAGCTAAGACATGATGTCATGACAAATGACATTTAGCACAATCACATCACCATTTGCTATAAAATGTATTTCACCTTGGTGATCCTTTCAAAATACCTTTTAAAATTACAGATTTGAAAGGTAATTAGATTTTGTTTGAAAAGGATGGACAGAATAATGTGAAAAGATTCAGTCTTTTAAATAGGAATAGTAAAATATCGTCAAGAATGGCAGTTTAACATCTCATATTACAATCTTTATGTGAGTTCAAATAGTTTTTCCCCAAGAATCTGGGTTATAGCACCTTTTGATTATTTTTACTCTGACTTTAATTGCCTGTAGGAAACTTCAAATTATAATTGGAAAATACATTATTTAGTCCAATAAAGAATAAATCTTTGCAACCTTAATTTTGAGTTACTTACAGTCCATAAGCAGAGTTTACAGTAAGACTGGTAATCTGCTGTGGAGGCTCACCATCCACCCACACCAACTGAATTACAAGATCTGCTTGGTATCCAGGAGGCATTCGCACAGGTCGAGTCTTAACGCTAAGAAGAAGAAGTAGAAAATAAGAACAAACAAACAGACTGGGCCATGAATGACAAACGTTTTTCTCGAGAAAATACTAGTGAAGCACATTCCCTTACTAAGTCCAGAGAAGTACCAGCACTTGCAGCATATTGTGGATATACCTGTACATTGAGATCAGGCATTCCAATCAGAACAGGGATACTTTGGAGGAATCCCAGGTTTAGACTTTCATTTCTGTTGTAGAAACGAATGTGAAAACTTTAACATTTCTGGAGAAGATGTAGGTGGGGGTCAATAAAAATAATTTTTGTTTAAGACTAAGAATCAGGAGAGGAAGGAGAGCAGCTAGTTAATAGAGACAAGGACAATACAATCTGAAGAATGGCAATTTTTGGCACATAATATTTCTTTCTGCTCTAAGTGCTTCTCTATACATATAGCTCTACCATAAATAACTCAAGCAGTATTATCCTGTGTACTGGATCTTAGAGAATGAGACTATGACATGATTCAGCCAGCTTTCCAACAGCCCTGGCCCATACACCTCAAAAGATGATGGATCAGATTGGAAAAAAATCCAGCTTAATTTCTACTCAGGAGCAAGTAAGTAACCATTTATCTCAAGAGAGGATATTCAAACTTATAATTCAACAAACCTGGGCTACCAGGTTTTTTTTGCAGCTACACTGATAGCATCCATTGGGATGGAGGCCTTTGTGGCAAATAGGGCTACCAGCAATCTTGGAAAATGATGCAGACAGATGCAGAAAACTGAAGTAAAATGAAGTAAAACATAACCATAGAATGACAACAAGGGAAAAGTTCTGAATGAGATAATTCCAGTAGCCCAAATGACAATGTACAAAGCAAATAGTGCTCTAACTCTGACAGAAGGTATGAAGAACAGAGGACTGCACAATATCTCTCATGCTTTTAAGGTCTGATATATAGCATGAGAAAAGACTGGACATGGATGTATCTTATGACACAAAGAGATAAAATCTCCAGCTCGGTCTTATCAGTACAACAACTTGAAGATACTTTTTGGAAAAGTTCTTAAAGCATAATGCCTATTTTCTTAATAAAACCTTAATACCTGTGATGGATTAAGGTCAGCTGGCTACCAGGTGCCCACCCAGCCACTCTCTCACTCGCCCTCCTCAACAGGATAAGGGGAAGAAAATAAGATGAAAAAGCTTGTGGGCTGGGAGATAGACTGCCAATTAGCATCAGAGGCAAAACAGACTAAACTTGGGGAAGGTTAATTTTATTGCCAATTTATAGAGTCGAGAGTGAGAAATTCTTTGAAAAGAAAATGAAAAACACCCTCTCCCTACCCCTCCCTTCTTTCCAGGCTCAATTTCACTCCTGACTCCTCTGCCTCCTCCCCCAGCCCAAGCAGCACAGTGGGGATGGAGAACGGTGGTTGCAGTCAGTTCATAACACTTCACGTCTGCCACTCCTTCCTCACACTTCTCCCCTATCCAGTGTGGGGTCCCTCCCAAGGGGTACAGTCCTTCAGGAAAGACTGCTCCAGCATGGGTTCCTCATGGGCCACAGTTTCTGCCAGAAAACCTGCTCCTGAGTGGGCTCCTCTCCACAGGTTGCAGCCCCTGTCAGAAGCTTACACTGATGTGGGCTCTCCATGGGTTGCAGGCAGACGACCTGCATCACCATGGTTCTCTCCACAGGCTGCAGGGGAATCTCAGCTCCAGTGCCTAAAGCACCTCCTACCCTTCTTCCTTCTCTCGCCTTGGTGTTTGCAGGGCTGTTTCTCACATTTTTTCTTGCTCCTCTCTCTCACAGAGGCTGTGCAGTGCTTTGCATTTTCTTGCACACGCTTTCCCAGAGGCACCACCATCTTGGCTGAGGGGCTCAGCTGTGCCCTGAGGTCGGTCCATAGGAGCTGCCAAGAACTGGCTGTGTCCTGCACAGGGTAGCATCTAGCCTCTCCTCACAGGCTTCCCCCCAACACCTGGGCACCTGCACCTGACACAACATCTTTGATAACTGCCTTTTCAAAACACATTCACTTCCTGTCTCAAATTGTTTAACCATTTGAGTAATATAGTTTATGTTGTATTGCTTATATTTTTATTGAACAGGGTTCACTAAACTTGCCAAATCTTTCCTTTCTTTACTATTTAATGAGAAAGGCACTCCTCATCTATCCTTCTAAATGCGCTTGCCCAACAGTGGCTTGGCACACTATTCTATTTTTTTTGACTGTCGTACTGTTCAGACCTTCCAAATCCATTTATCTGGAACAGTAATCAGCCACCTGGCCCCGATCTTGTCATAGGAAAGACATGACAGCAGTTCAGCAAGTGGGATACTTTTTCCTGTCCTCCTCCTCCTGACCGTCCAGGACCAGCTGTGAGAACAGACCTCCAGGTCAGGGGTCTCCACTCCTTCCTTCCCTGCTCAGGGTTGCTGCAGTCAAAAGACCAAAAGGACAGCACTCAAGTATCACAGCCTTAACCCAAACTGGTAGGGAATCTCATAGTGACAATGTGTAAATAGTGGAGATGAACAGTGCTTTATCTGCCTGGTTAGAAACATCAAAGTAATCTCTCATTTTCTTGCATAAAAGCGCCTTGTTACCCATAGTTGGTGACAGACTGCAACAGATACAGCAACATACTACAACTCTAGCATGCCAAAAAATGATGGGAGCCAAAAAGCACTACTGGCAGTAGTGAGATAAGACTTTCTGAAGTGCAGAGTACATGGTGTAGCAGAGTTGCACAAGACACCTTGTTGGAACTAATACATGGTTGCGTCAAGCCTGAAAAGAGGAAGCAGCATTAACAGGAGCTGGTGCAAGTGAAACACCAGCTCGTGCAGCTGGTAAAAGAGCTAAACAGTTTATTGTTAGATTTATGATGCTTTTCACAATCATCTACAACTTTCTCAGGTTCTGCAGCCTCCTCAGACTCCATAGCCCTATCAGATTATATCTATTGTACTGGAGGATATGGGGTTACATGTCTGGGTATCACACATGTGGATGTCACAGCAGAATACACGCAGCATTTCAGGATGAGGAATGAGACCTTCATTTGGATCTCTAAGACATAAACACCTCCTCTGCCCTTCATGACCCTGGCCTGCTCCTAGTTTTTCCCCTCTTTGACTGCAGAAATACATAATTGTGTGGCAAAGTTTTGGTAGTGGCCAACAGGGGGTTGCAGGGGTGGCCTCTGTGAGGATTGGCCACGGGCTTCCCTGTGCTGGACACAGCCCCATTGTAGCTGGCTCCAGCTGGCTCTGCCACAGACCCACCGCAGGACACAGCTGAGCCTCTTAGCCAAGCTGGTGGCACGTCTGGGAAAACAAACTTTACAAAAGGCAGAAAATGCTGCCTGGGAGTAAGAAGTGAGGGGAAAAAAAAAAAAGTGAGAAATAGCCCCACAAGTACCAAGGTGAGAGTGGAAGGATATTTCCTGAAGGAACTGTGACTTGTAGAGAGCCCATACTGGAGCAGGCTTATCCTGAACGATTGTAGACCGCTGCAGGGAGCCCACACCAGAGCAAGGAAAAGTGTAAGGAGGAAGGAACAGCAGAGAGGAGCTGTTATGGACTGACCACAACCATCATTCCCCATTCCCCTGTGCTGCTCGGATGAGGTGGAGAAGTTGGGAATGAGAAGTGAAGTTAGGAAAAAGCGGGGGTGTGGAACAGATGTTTTAATTTTGTTTTTGTTTCTCACCATCTAACTCTATTTTAACTGGCAATAAATTAAATAACTTTTCCCCAGTTTGAGTCTGCCTTGCCTCTGACAGTAATTGGTAAGTGATTTCCCTGTCTTCATCTCAACCCACAAGCTTTTCCATCTTATTTTCTTCCCCTTATCCTGTTGAGGAGAGGGAGTGGTGGCTGGCAGCCAGCTAACATCAACCCACCACGGTTGGCAATAGCTTTGTATTGTTGTTTTCTATTAATAGTAAACCTCTGCTCAAAGTTTTGCACTTTCTTACCTGTTCTGCTGGTACTAAAGCTTTGTCCTTTCCTTTGTTCATAAGATATGTATTCCATGAGCATTTCTGAAGTGACACTATCCATAAGCTTAATGAAGTCCTGGATTACCCAGGAGTGTTCATAGTGAGAACAAAGGGTGTGAACCCAAGCTGCTAAGGGAGAGGGGTTTTTTGAGACTAGGGAAAACTGAAACTACAAAGAGCTGTATACAATGAAGATGTACTATTTTCAAACAAACTTCACAGCAAGAAAAAGCTGAATATTTTATATAAATAGCCCTCCAGAGTCTCTTTTGTGATGCAGCCCTTCCACTTCTTCTGTCTGCGGACAAGCCTTTAAGAGGCATACTAGTGGTGGTTTCCATCTTGCGCCCCATTTTCTGTTTTCAGCTCCTGCCCTTAAAAATGTTATAAAAAAAATAATAAAACAGGTAAATGAGATCCAAGAAGCAAGACTTAGGTCTAAAGCCCTTTCAGCCGAGCAGACATACTCTCCATCCTTGTTTTCTAATGGATAATAGATGATGTGGGGTAACACAAGAGCCAAGCACACTGCTATGGTAAATTCCAACAAATATCTGTCAAGGCAATGTGTTTATCCTTTTCCTCTTCTAAACAAACTACCATGAGACTGACAATGGCTGCAGAATTAATTTTGATCTTCTAAAATATGTTTTTTATTATGATATTACTTTTCCAATGTGTTTTTAACAACACGCTGAAAAAATTAGAGAACCTGAAGTGCCTTCTGACTTTTCCTTCAGATTGTTACCTGAGCACAAAAAGCAAACACCTTGCTCTCTCTATTTTTCGCTGCAAATTTGAGGGTTTTCTTTGGTAAGATGGATGTTATTTCACAGGGATTTTCTCTAAGCATAGAATAAGTTGTAGCTGGTGAAAGATCACAAGACTGGAGTAAAATAGTTTCAAATTTCGTGATCCAGTTTGTCATTTCCATGTTCCTGTGACACCTTCCTCTTCAAGGATGCTTGAGACATTTCCCTGGTTTCACTAACCATCTTGCTTGAACAGTAATGTTGATAATGTTCTTCTTCACCTTGTTCTGGATTGCGTTTTTTGAAGTGTTTATACTATAAGCCTAAACAGACTGCAGGAGTATGTGCAAAAAGAATTATAGATATTTCAGTGATTTCCTTGACATGTTCTTGTTATGCTACACTGAATTTGGTTGTTGCAAAGTTTACATTTTAATTTTTGTTCTTGCAATAATCACAGACAGTTCTTTATAATTTTGGAGCTACTTGGAGCTATTGTCAAAACCCTTGATTGACCCAATTTTGGGATGATACTAAAAGTCTGGGAACAAGAATTACATTGTGGGTACAGCTTTTTGATGACAGTATTTACATCAAAAATATTTATCTGGATAATCACAAATACCTCAGTTTCTGATGTTATAGCTGTATACTGATTAGAAAAATCTTCTGAAATAATCCAGAACAATATTTATTCCACACTGCTGCTTGCCTCTCTTGGTAACATTTACTTTTGATTTCAGAAAAATGCCAAGTTTTCACTACCTCAGCCCCTCCAGTCACTCAGTTTCTAGTATCTATTCGCAGACACAAACATATTCAGTCATTCTGACTTCTGACTAGCAAAAATTATGTAGTGTGAAGTGCCACCAACCTTGCTGTAACGAGGCTGAGAAGCAGATATGAAAGGAAACACAATGGAGCCAAGATTAAAAGCTAGTCTAGATATAACATTTTAGGTGGATTATCAATACAGTTCAAATTGTGCACTCACCCTCCATGTGCAGGTGGCTGCAGCTTTACATTATTATCACTGTATCTTAGAATCTGTACTGCTGCCCACCTGAATGACTTGCACATAAAATCAACATCATCATTTGCTAGGCCACTCTCCATCATCTTTGGGAAGTCGTGGGAAACAGGGGAGGTGCCTGAGGACTGGAGGAAAGCAAATGTCACACCAGTCTTCAAAAAGGGCAAGAAGGAGGACCCGGGTAACTATAGACCGGTCAGCCTCACCTCCATCCCTGGGAAGGTGATGGAACAACTTATTCTCGATGCTGTCTCCAGGCATATCAGGGATAAGAAGGTCATTAGAGGCAGTCAGCATGGCTTCACCAAGGGGAAGTCATGCTTGACCAACCTGATAGCCTTTTATGAGGACATTACCAGGTGGATAGATGATGGTAAAGCAGTAGATGTGGTCTGTCTCGATTTCAGTAAAGCATTCGACACCATCTCCCGCAGTATTCTCGCGGCTAAACTGAGGAAGTGTGATCTGGATGATTGGGCAGTGAGATGGATTGTGAACTGGCTGGAGAAAAGAAGCCAGAGAGTTGTGGTGAATGGGATGGAGTCTAGTTGGAGGCCTGTATCTAGT
>WKFP01014371.1:52976-127329 GCA_011057875.1 Pterocles orientalis | reverse complement strand
ATTTACTTTGTGTAAAATGAGACAAAAATCAGTTGGCCAGCTTAACGTGAGATTCTGTGTAGTTAAGCAAACTCCAAAAACTAACCAACAGAACCTCTACTGGTTCATTACAGATTTCCTGCCTCTAAGGTCAACAATTCCTCTCCTTCCCTGACCAGATCAAGTAAGAATTCCTTAAGGGAAAATCCTAGCCATCAAAATAATTGATTGCATTCTTGCTGATTTCAATGGTATGAATAGATTTCACATTGAAATTTTTTAAGTAACTTCTCTCTGCCTCTGCTATGGATTTTCATGGATGAGGCTTTGGGCAAGCTGGTCTAGTGGAGGGTGTCCCTGCCAATGGCAGGGGGGTTGGAACTTGATGATCTTTAAGGTCCCTTCCAACCCTAATCATTCTATGATTCTATGATTCTATGATTAGTTAATTAATTAATTTTAATTAAATTAAATAATTTTAAATGCTAATGCTATTGTCAGGAGCTCAACAGCCCAAAGTATCTGCAAAGTCAGGCAATATTCATTTAAACTGCTTTTGAAATAATTGAAACATTTAAAATATATAACAATAATTAGACTGAAATAATAATAAATTCACCAAAATGCGAGTAATTATTATCAGCAAGGCATTATAATTGCTGGGAAACTACAGTTTATGGAGTTTTGTATGGAATTCTGTTTTGAAACTATTCAAAATCATAATTTATCTGCCTCAAAACTGAGAACAGATTAATCTACTCCAAACAGTGGCAATGTGTACTCTAGCAGACAACAATTTCCTTCATAAGGATAAAACATAAATGCACTTCCACACAGTGCAACTGTTTAATTATTGTATATTTTAATTATTGTTTTATGAGTATGAACACAGTGTCCATCCCTTATACACCATAAAATGCATATAATTCTTTCACAAAGAAAGATTTTAGTGTTATACTAATTAATCAAGGAGGGAAAGCTTTATGGGAGTCTCTTTGTGAACTCAAACCCAAAAAGGTTCCTCAGAAATTCTTTATTATATGATGCTTATATTCCACTCAAAACTGTGGGTATGAGATGAAGATTTACTCCTAGATCATACTGGAAAACTATGGTCAAACCTTTAATATAACAGTTTATCTTCTCCATACTTATTTATATCCTTTTAAAATACCTTGTTAATTATTTTGTCATAATTCTTTTGCTTGTTCCATATTCTGGTTTCTTCTCTTTTTGTGTTGTATACATATGATTAACTTCATTTTCTTTATAATTAACTGATTGTTAATACAACAGATAGGAATGCTTTTTAGAAAGATACATTTTTGAACAATGGCAGAAACTTACCTAAGACATGGGATACTATCCTTCATTGTTCCTTCACATGCTACAGTGTTGGTACTACCTGAAAGGCTCTTTAAAGAAGGAAGCTGGGAGGAGGCATCTGGAAATGGAGGAATTATTTCTGGTTCAGGAGTAATGATATCTTCTACTTCATACTGAAGTCGTACCTCTAATGACTTAAATAAATAAAAAGCTAAGTTATAATTTAATAAAGAAAACTGCTGAAAAATCCGTTAATTTCAAATAAATATCGGTAAGACTTTTTAAAAAAAAACAACGCCCCAAATTTATTATTATCATTTGCAGGCAAAGAATAATGTCCTTTGTTATTTATAGAGCCTAACAGCAATATAAAATAGGAACTAGTCGTCTACCCTATGCTGACGGAGAAATACATAGGTATATTCTTCCAGTGCTGACTTTGATTCAAGCCTTTTATTGTAAGTGAAAGTACAGCTTTCCAGAATTTATTATGAAAACAGAAGGTAATCACTCACTCCCAAATAGATAATATTTCGGCATAAGAGGACATAATTCAGTAAAAATGTCATGAAAATCTTCTGCCTATTATCTGTTATCTTTTTCCTGAGCAAATTCATTAAAAGAATGATCACCAACTCTGCTTCCTGGTTGCCAGTATAACAGAGTCTTTACCAGACAGGTTTTAGCCAGTACACAGAAGCCTGACAGTGTGGGTAGTACTGATGAACAAACTTCATTTGTCCACAGGTGGGAGTCAGGAAATCAGAGATAACAGCACAGAGAGCTATGTATTCCTTAGACTGAACATGAATTTAGCAGACTCTAGAAAGCAAAGTTCAGACCAGTTACCTTTTTCTTTCCCTCTGGGCTCTGTAGATAGGGAAAAGAACAGCTAGGCCCAACCACCCTTCAGTTCTTTCCACTCATTCAGGAAATCTGAACTGAAGGACTCCAAAGCACAGGAGAAAATGGACAGGGAGCTCAAATCTATATAACTAATCATCTCAAAGAATCACAGTAAATATTGGGCAATTCCTTCTACCTCATGAATTGTCCAAGCAGATCCCTATTTTGAAGAGAATAAAAACCAAGGTACAGCCCTCAAAGAGATAGTGTCTTGGGATACTAGCTGAATAGTAATTTCGGTGCTGGTACCTTCAAGTGACCAGAAGCAATTGCAGATGTAGACACTAACTCCATCTTGGTGTGTGATCTCTCCCTGAGACATCATCTATACCAGAATGAAGATGAGAGTATTAAGAAAATATCTAAGTCTTATGAGAATCAGGAGTTAAAGATCAGTATTGAAGGATCTCCTATTTCTCAGACATTGTGTTAGAACACGTAAGATTTCAGAAAGAAGCAACTCTGCTCAGCCAGAAGAGAAAGGGTTCTTTCTCAAAATTTCACTTTTATTTTACCTTCGCAAAATCCACGGATATTTTTTTCGTGAATCAGCTAAAGATACCTACGGACATTTGCCTTCAAAGACTAACGAGTGAAATACTGAATTCAGGAAAATCTAATCTACTGGAATTAATTGCTGCTGACCAAAACAATTTATAATGCTGTCTAATCTTCATGCTGGACTGGAGTAACTATTGAAGAGTACGTTCTTCTGCTTGTCATGTTAGAAGTGCATCATTCTTCTTGGGATGTTTTTCTTTGTGTCTTCCTTTTTCTACTAAAATTCATTTTGTTAAGTTCTAACTATTGCCCATTTGCAGAGGGAAGGAAAAATTTAGGCTAATAACATGACTGTGAATTTTTTTTATGTCTTGGTTCCTGCTTTGACTGGACCTTGGAAGGTGTACAGACCTGCTGTACCAATTTATTTTGACACACAGTAAAGATCTTTTTGAGGATCCCATCACTATGTTCATTGATTCTTCTTCCTACATTCAGACTAGTGTAAACTTTTTTCTATGGTTCTTTTCAAGAGCTTTGAAGAGGAGCTTCACTGAGGAAAGACTGATCACTGAGAAAGTAATCATATTTAATAGATACCTAGATATCCTTTTGAGACTGGATGGTGTAGATTCAGATGAGAAAATAACAACTACAACAGCAAATTATTTTTATGTAACTACATGGCAATGACTCCAAGGTTGGATATGAAGCAGAATTTGTCTCATGCATACTACTTTCCTCCAGAATCTGCTATGGAATTGCCATAGTAGGATTGATGCAAATATTACTTCTGTTGAGGAAATCTCAGGCACAGTCTGTGCCTCTAAGGCATATTCAGCATATTCATATTCCTGTTACGCGGAGAAACCTTTGAGTGGCCTCCATGCATTGCATTTACCACAGCAATAACATTACAAGACTGATGTCAGGCAGTCAAACCAACATGGGGTCTTTAAAATGCTGGGATTTGCAGATTGAAGTCAGGGTGTATCAGAAGGGGGGTGGTCAGTAGGTCAAGAGAGGTCCTCCTCCCCCTCTACTCTGCCCTGGTGAGACCGCATCTAGAATATTGTGTCCAGTTCTGGGCCCCTCAGTTCAAGAGGGACAGGGAACTGCTGGAGAGAGTTCAGCGCAGAGCCACGAAGATGATGAAGGGAATGGAGCATCTCCCTTATGAGGAAAGGCTGAGGGAGCTGGGTCTCTTCAGCTTGGAAAAGAGGAGACTGAGGGGTGACCTAATCAATGTTTATAAATATGTGAAGGGTGAGTGTCAGGAGGATGGAGCCAGGCTCTTCTCTGTGACATCCAGTGACAGGACAAGGGGCAATGGGTTCAAGCTGGAACATAGGAGGTTCCACTTGAATATGAGAAAAAACTTCTTTACAGTGAGGGTGACAGAGCACTGGAACAGGCTGCCCAGAGAGGTTGTGGAGTCTCCTTCTCTGGAGACATTCAAAGCCCGCCTGGATGCGTTCCTGTGTGATCTGATCTAGGTGTTCCTGCTCCGGCAGGGGGATTGGACTAGATGATCTTTCGAGGTCCCTTCCAATCCCTAACATTCTGTGTTTCTGTGATTCTGTGAGTTCTGGCTGGCTGCTAGAGAAAGAAGAAGTGCTAGAACTTGGGCTCACCTCAGGCAGCAAAGAAATCTTGAGACTGACCACCTCAGTCTCAGTATAGACAAAGCCAGACAGCCTAAAGTCAGGTACATACTCCAACAAAGACTCCCATAGTTTTTATTAAAAAAACACCCACCATTTAAGAGTGAAGACTTGAATGCTTGCAGCACACACATGGAAACCAAGAGATGAGGCCCATCTCAGGGATGCAAAAAACCCAGGGGAACTCAGTGACTATGCCACCAAGATAAGATAATACTAAAGCAACTCTTCAGAGAATGATTCTTCATAAAAATGCTTCTTAATTACATATGACATCTGAGAAACTGCTAAACAGCACACATTATAACACTTTAGAAAATACCAGTTCTGATGCAATTCAGCCACAAAAGTAAAAGACATGAAAATAAAGACATTAAATTATAGGTAATAAAAGATGAGGTGCATTTGCTATGGAACAATGTAAGAATACTGAAATATAGTAATTTTAGGAGCATTATACATGAGCTGGTCAGTAAGGTGAAATTACTGATCATTAGTTTCAAAACTTTCCTGAAAGGATACATTCAGCTAGCTTAAGAATTGCCTCTGGGGAAAAAAAATTGAGAGGAAAACAACAGAACAGCTACAGGTAATGAATTTCCTTACCAGATGGCACATGGCTACAAGCCAGAAATGACACATTTTTTTTTGCCAGGCTGGAACCATACACTTTCTAAAGTACATTAAAATAGTGAGAAAAGGAAAAAAACTGTAATTGGGGAAAGTGGAAAATGAAAGGGAAAATTGGGTCAGCCCCTGGGGTTTGTTGAGAGCTGACAGATGCAAAGAAATACTTTCTGGCAAGAGAGTGTCTGGAGCTGCAAACTGTTCTCCAGTACCAGAGAATGGCAAGCCTGAAGGAGAAGCAGTTATGTTTAATTTGGTTTGTCTTAAGAGTAGTCTCTTAGACTTAAGAAAGAATGTTTTACAGTATAAATGCTGTTCAGCCACACTGTTAGCAGTGGTTGTGGCTCCTGTGCAAAATTGCAAGTTTTAAACCAAAGTCAGACTTGCTGCACAACAGTTATAAGCACAAGGTGACTGCAGTGCAGTTAAAAAAGAACATTAACTGTATGATTCTACGTGAAATAAGGTGACTGATTAAGACATGAAGATAGAAAAAGAAGAATTTGAACATAATAAAGCAACAAAAAGTTTAGGAAAATATCAAGTGCTTAGCCCTAAATAATCTTGCATTTCATATACTGTCCATTTTTAGGGAAACAAAATCAGCATAAGCCAGAAAAAAAAAAATCAACTCTTTTAATCTTGTTAAAGCCAGTGATAATTTTCAGTCCCCTTGTATGAACACTACGAGCATAAATTAAAGAGATTAAATATCTGAGTTAAAAAGAGTATTATTATGTATGTACACAATGTACATTATCTGATAAAGACATACAGCAGCCAATATTTTTACAGCAGTTAAGTACAACAGAGATTTAGCGTACCATAAAGTCTTAAAAGCAAACTATGTCAGAAATCTACACCATACGCTACTATTAAAGCAAAAAAGTGGAGAGTTTTCAACCAAAACTCTGTTATATTTTTGTCACGAACTTAAGTAGGATCCAGATTTTACTCGAAAGGTTTAAAATGTCCCTAAACCTACATTTATACAGCTTGATAGTAATTTTATTCAAGTATATGAGCACAGACACAGCAAGGCAATTTGAGAAATTATGTTCTTTTATAAGGCAGTAAAATTCTGAAGGACTTACTGCAATTTCAGTATTTACTTCATGTTTGCTGAACCTGTAAACAACGACATATGCAGAAACTCCTGCCACACAGAAAATCCGGCTTTCGGGACACCAGTACATCATCTGAACAGCAAAAGGATCTTCTTCCACAATCTCAGCTGTTGCTTTCCCTTCTCCCAGTTTCTGTTTTTCAAAGACCTTTGATGTTTTTAATTTGTACAACATCTGTAGAGTAACTGGAATATATTAAGACATATTAAAAATACTAACACTAAGCAAATAACTTATAAAATTCATCAGTTCCCATTTTCTTTTCAGTTGTGACATAACAAAGAATCTTATGAAGGCCCAGAGGAGAAGATCCAAAACAGTTGTTATTGTGGTACACAGTATTGATAGGATATATATTTAATAATTTCCAAAATGGATATTTGTCTGTATTTTACTGTGAGGGTGGTGAGACACTGGAACAGGTTGCCCAGGGAAGTTGTGGATGCCCCATCCCTGGAGGTGTTCAAGGCCAGGCTGGGTGAGGCTTTGAGCAACCTGGTCTAGTGGAGGGTGTCCCTGCCCATGGCAGGGGGGTTGGAACTCGATGATCTTTAAGGTCCTTTCCAACCCAAACCATTCTGTGATTCTATGATCTAAGCTTTTACAGCTTAAGAAAAAATCCTATTGCAGCATGTATGTACTGATTAGTGGTTTTTGTTTATATTCCCTATGAAAATTTTTTTGCTTTCCTCATTCCTGCCAAAATTATAGAAGAAATGACTAGCACACTGATTCCTGTGCAATGTATATGCTAAATGCTTTGGGGTCTTGCAACAGTTTGTACTGTTTCACCCTATCTTTAATGTCTGTATTTGCACATTCTTTTCAAGAGCATAAGTATGTAATGAAATATGCACAAGACAAGGTCTAATGCCTCACACTACTTCTCTGAATAAAAGTCATTGGTTTTTTTGGTGTCACCATAACTCGGAAATGCTGGAAGATTTAAACTCTAAGCAGCATTTCCATTTCCAAATAGAAAAATTATACAATAAAAAAAACCAACTCCTAGTCATGTTCACTTGATATGCCTATGTAAAATTCCGGTGTGAAATCAAGCTTTGGAAATCCTAATTTTTTCCTCGTCCATCCCAATGAGTGAAAATACTTGGTATTAGGCAAAAAAGAGAACTACCCGACAAAGTCATCAGGTTTAGCTGACTTTAAAATCTTGTAAACATTCCCTGTATTTGTCTGGAAATGGTAGCAGTATGAACCATTACAATTCTGCTGCACAATGCAGAAGTAGCGGGTACTTTAAGTATCTCACACTCTGTGTTCTTGGTTACCTTTACTGACTGGTTATTAGGGTTAAATTAAATCTCTCTATGCCTAACGTTTCATGCGGAAGTTTCTTTCACACTCTCTTCTCTTTAAGAATACCTCATAAAGAGGTATTCTTCCCAGGCTTCCCTGTACCACAGAAGACAGAACAAGGCAACTCTGCTGCAACTTTTGTGAAACACAGAACATTTGAACCAGAATATTTTAGCTTTCAACCAAAATGCATGTTTATTTTCAGTAAACATATTTTACTAATAAGTAACGTATGTATTTTCTGTAGGGGAGAAAGCTGGGGTTTGGTATGTGTAGCCATAGCTAGAAAGTATGGAACAAGTATTTTCTGAAGAATTTTCCTGCTAGGATGAATGGAAATGCTTCTAGTATTTCCTGGCACTTGAGTGTGGACAAGAAAACTGTTAGGTCCTCTCCGCCCTCACCAGACTAGACGTGTTAAGATGCATTATTTCATTTCAATATTTATTTTTACTGAGTTGTAAAAAAGTCTATATTGTACTCAGAATAGAAGAGACAGGACAACTGGAACTGCATATTACGTGGAATTGAGGCCACTCTTTTATACACACAACAAGATTATGCCCTAGGGATTTTTTACCAACACTTCATCTTTCACAGGTTCTGGTATGTTGGACCTGGAATTTTTATTCCACTTACAGACTTTCACTCTTTTCTGTCTAATGTATCTCATTAGCAGTAGTTTTTTTTTTTTCCCCCCAATTTAATAAAAACTCACTTAATTTCACCTCATTATTCCTAATTATATCATCCCAGTTATTATAACTCATACTGTCAAATATCATGTTATATATGTGTGTGAGTGTGATCTGTCAGCATTATATGAAAGTGAACTTTATGAACTTACTGGCAGAAGCATCCCAAAACTTTACTGATCCATCTGCATGGCTTAAAAAAAAAAATAAATTAAACGTGTTAAAAAAAGATGCAATTCTAAAACATCTTCTACTTTCAGTTTGTGATAAATATAAGCAGAAAACTGTATTTTTGTCATGTGGGAACTCTCCATATCTTACTGACAATATATAATGATATATATGCTAACTATATGAAAATATTTTGTTATTAGTTTGCTTAGGTTAATACAATCCCTTTTCATGCATTTCCTACAGAGAACCAAGCTCCCAACGAATTTTCAGATTGCAACAGCAAGAAATTAGCTCCCATACTAATGACAAGTTTCCGCTTCAGCATCTTTGGCTTTACAGTGGGCCAGCATCAAGCCTATGCGCTCTAAAAATGCCATGTATAACAAACTCCGAAAAGATAGAGGGCAACTTCATTTTGCTTAATACCTTACAGCTGTGTTCTTTCTATTAACATAAAATAATCTCTGAAGTAAAGCTGGAGAAAGGAAATATATCTGTTTAAAATTAGAATAAAACTTTCATCACTTTATTGGTACTATTGCACACATAACCTTATTTTTCAAAACAGGTGTTAAGTATCGTTGATAATAACAGTTTATCGAATATATTGCCGCCTTCAGCACGGCTGAGAGCAGAGGGCAACACAGTGCATCATAGCTGAATAGCTTCTGTTTCACGGCATGGCCCCTTGAAAATCCCCCAGGCATTGCTCATGGGGCTTCTACTGCAATATGAGCCTTTCTATGCCTTTGTGCTATGGGGCTGCCTCTGCACTCACAAGGTGAAATTCATGTCAGCGCATTTCACCCTCATTGATGCTGGGGTATTAAAACGAATTCCCAAACTATCCCCAGTTACAAAGTCTCCAGAAGGCCAAAGGACAACAGCTATAGAAGAACAGCTGCTCCCCTTTTTAATGTTATTCTCTACGCCCTTCAAAGCCAAAATATTATCTTGCAATGGATTCTCTTTTCCAAAGACCCCAACATCACAAGTGTACAGACTTGCTGTCTAACACTGGTGCCTCAAATGATAATTCTTAATGGTAGTTCATGTCCAAGTACAACGTTCTCTTTTCTACAGAAAATGGGAATTTCTGTGATGCCTCTGCACAAGGGAAAAAACTAGGTACCTCAAACGAAGAGGCCAGGATATGCATACTCTGTGAAGGGTCAACTCTTATCTATAGCTAACCCACAATCAAAAGCTGTAGACACTGACATTTTAAAAGTACCAATCCTCAGTTTCATTCTCACCCTGTAATAATGATTTCGGGATATGTCTGAGCTCCAAGGTTCCATGCTCCACCACTGATAGGCCACTCCTAAACAAACAACAAGCGTACAGACATCACAACTGATTCTGATGAATCTCACTCAGTTAATTTTTAAAATCAAGAGCAGACAACATCTTCTTCCAAAAAGCAATACAACTCATAAAAGGAACAAAAATATGTAGCATTCAAAGCTTTTAAAGCTTATAAACATTTTAATATTATCAATTAAGGCTTTTGAAACTTAATAACATTTTAATGTTATCAATTAAAGTCGTGTGTTTTTAAAATATATCTGCACATCTAACACTCAACAATCCAAAACAGGAACCAGAGGAATAAGTAACAAACAGTTCTTCTACTCTTTTCAGACTGCTTGGCTCTTGGAGTTTCTATAGGACACTGAATAGACTGAGAATCTATTTTAAGGATGAAGACTACTGAAGATGCTGGCCCAGAAACAAGTATCTGAGCACGATACCACAAGATATGAGAAAAGTGAATGCAACTTTTACAGAACATAAGAAATCATCGTCTCTTCTCTGCCTTTTGTTTACTACTGGCAAGACTTCCATTCTCTTCCTTGGTCTACTTGACATGTATGCGTACAGGACACAAGATGTGGAAGATGACACGTGCAGACTGGATAAGGATGTGTGTAGAGTATGCGTGTATGGAAAAAAACTGGGAGCACAAACTGGTTATGTGGATACAGGGAGTGGGTGGCAAATGAGTGGCTATCTAGATTCAGAGTGTATATTTGTATGCACACAAATAAAGCAAGTGGACAAGAGAGTGTGCAATGAATACAGGTAGGTGGTGAAAAGTTTGGGAAACTATGTATATAAGGTAACGATAGATAAGTAGATGAATTCAAACAAGAAAAAAATATTTTCTGAAGTACTTTGCTGAATCAAGATCCAAAAGAAGTAGATAGGGCTCAGTTTCTCAGCTCATGGAAAACAAGGCATTTCCAAGCAGAAAACTTCTGTTAATATGAATAGAAAACTGATGATGTCTGATTTGTTTACTAATGTCTTTTCTATTTATTTATTATTATTAATTAGTTCTAGTCAAAACATAAACTGATTAATGTTTGAAATTTATAAAATAATTGCATTTCCTCTTTTTATTTCTGCAGCTTGTCCTATTTCTAAAACCATTATGTTAAGACTTTGGTAGCTACGTAAAATAATTATTGAATCCCTATTTAATAAAAATTTCACAGACATGCTGTCAACTTTCAACTTTCACTGAAGCTCTTCTGCTAACTTATTTCAGTTGTAATGTTTTCTTTGATAGATATAAGGTCTGTATAAATTTGAGTTGTACACTGATGGCTTTCTTTTAACTCAATCTGATTTGGCGTAACTTCAGCAGCCTAATTATTAAGTCTTGTATAATGGTCTTTAATGGTTGTGCTGAAGTGATGGTGTTTGAGGGACAAATACCAGGTTAACGGCACGCTGCTGGTGGGGCCAACTTGAAAGTGATTATTAAAGAAGTAAAATGAAAATAATTTGGTAAGATGTTACAAAAACATAGGTTTTACATCTGCTTTCTTTTAAAAAAAATATTGTTTTTATTTACCTTATTGCTGTATCCTTGTTTTTTATGTTTTGCTCCTACAGAATAGAGTACAGGAATCAAATCTGGAGGACAGTCCGCAAAATATTCTGTGCAGGTAACAGGTGACTCATGAATGTCAATAGGATATGGATTTTCAAAGATTGGAAAACTAGTTAAGGAAGACAATTTATTAGAAGCGCTGTAACACACTGAGCCATAGAACATATTCTTATATTAAAGTGTATAACAGAATCTGAGTAAAATCATTATTCATAAAGTATACTTTTCCTTATTTATTCAAACATTTATGTTGTTTTTAATGTCAATAACAATGTGTAGTTACTCAAATAAAGACAAAAAAATCCCACTGCTGTGAGAAGAATGCTCTTGTAAGGTAAATACTCATTCATGTGAATAGTTCCTAAGGCTAATAGGACTACTTCTGTGAATAAGGATTAGGAACTAGTGTTTCCCAATATCTCCAAATCTTACTTACACAGAAGTTACACTTTTCCTAGAAGCTTCAGGTTCATGGATATGGTATATACTATGACCTAAGAACTACTTTTACAACTGTGGATTTTATATTGAACAGGTTAGCTTATTGGGTTGGTACATTACTGATTCTCCAATGAACAATTGCAATAACAGATGAAATAGGTCTCAGTTTATTTCTTACTTCCGTCATTTTGGACGGTCTGATAAGAAGGAATGCCTCAGTTCTGGCAGATTACACAATGTTATTCACAATTCAAAAATATAGGAAATTTGGTTCTAATTTCAGTTATATACATTTTATATTGCGGAGATCTTTTGAATTATTCTTGAAAGTAAGTGAGATCACAATATGATTTACTTAAAATGTTTCAAGACATTAAGGGCAAAATCTGCTCCTAGTCATACCAATATGAATGTGGATGTGCACTACTGGTAGTGTTGGAGGCAGAACGAAGTAAATAAGAATTGGATTCTGCATTACTCTTTGATACGAACATTGATTCTGAGGTGAAAGAACTATTTGTCATTTAAACCAGCAACAGAATCATGAAATAATCCCATGATCTACTACAAAACAATGCCATTATTTATTAAGATACTTGAGTAAATACTTAAGTAGTAGTCCCTGTGGAGTCTAGTGAAGTTAGGCATGCACATATGGTTGAATCTGGTTTCCAAAGCATACATTCAGGTCATAATTTAGCATGTGACCAAGTATTACTTAACTTCGTTGTTGAGTGAATGTTTGAAGGCTATGCTGAAGGGATCACAGATTTAGATTTATTCTCAAGCTTAAGAAAAAATATTATCATAAGTTTCTGTTGATTAGCAGATCTTAGCTCTTAAGGTAGAAGTAAACACATGGAGTCAATTACTACCGTGAGTGAATGATTTTGGACAGAAAAATGACACTGTATGATAACATTAGTATTTTTATCATCTTTGCTGGACAGTTAAGATACATGAATAACTTCATATAAGATTTCATACTTACTTGCTTTGTGTCAGGTCAACAACAATGAGATCTTTTTCCAAAAGCACAACTACAGCATAGGGTTCTTGAAATTCTGTAAGCAAGGAATCAAGTATAAAAGACATGGAGTTCTCCTATTGGCAATTTTAAACAAGCAAGTCATATTTATGTTCTCCAAAACATTCACAGTATACTAAACAAAATTTTTCAGGTACAAATCCTAGACATATCCACAAACTAGGCATATCGGTGAACTAGGGCCAGACAGGAGCTGAGGAATGACTTTTGGGCAGTATTGCTGATCAACATACATAGCAGAAATAGAATTGGCATACTATAGCAGGCCAGAATTACGGTATATTGAAAGTAAAGAAATAGAATATGAATAAATTGTATATATTACTGCATTGCTGAATCCAACTATTACACAGGAAATGTATTTTTGCTGTCCAGTAGTAATAATTCTACTGTGTACAAGTATTCTTCAAAACCAAATTCTGAACAGCTGGTCCAGGCCACTTGATGATACACAATGCCCTCATTTCCAAAGTGATTCCAAAGGAATATTCCAAAGAAATACCGTAAGTCTGTGGTGTTCAATTCAGATACTATGGTCCTTCCTCCCATACACTCTTTAGGAGACTACATAGTTTGGTTTTTCATGTAATGCTTTTTTGGTTTATCAAAAAGAAACAATTACAATGACAAATAAATGCTTCCCTTGATGCATAGGTGCATTAGTTTACATAGCATAAAAGTTAATTTAAAAAATATAAATGTGAAAATACGACTCTCTTTTCAACAGCAGAAAACCATTCCAGTATGTACAAGCTCGAAGGGCACTCTTCAGCTGGCTGATGTCGAAAGGCTGAGTAAATTGACAGCAACTGATTTACCTTCCTTTCAGGCCAGCTATGAGAGCACATTATTTATGGCTTGTTTTTATACAAGGCTATGAATAACACAGGTTAAATAAAAATTTTTAAATATTAGTGTGTGAGAAGGGTAAGGAGCTACAAAATCTCAGTACTGGGAAGTGTCACTGTGTTTGCCATAGTTAAATGAAGGCCCAAACTAATTTTGATTACTGAAAATTAAATTTTTGCATTACATTGAAACAAATGTACAATTTACCTTTACAAAGTGTTTTTAATTCATATTTGATTTAGCTATGTATGTAAGATTTATTTTATTTTTCTGCTTGGGGGCTTAAAACACTGAACTTAGTTTATTTTTGACTTAGAGATTTTCTTAATTTACTTTCTGGAGTTTTCTGTGAATGTACTTCAGAATTTGGCAGCTCTACAATATGCAGCAAAACACTTTTAACAGTTTCATTCAGGCTGAAGTGTAAGAACATTTTTGCAGATAAGTGACAGTTTAATCTTCAATAATTAATCTGTAGATTTTCAGCCTCATAAAAATGACAGAAATATAAGGACATATGTTTGATTAATAGCAATATTTCCTCACACTAGCCCATGTGCTTCAAGATTATATATGGAGATTTATGCATGCTGTATTGTCCACTCATTACTTGCTTCCTATACTGAGACTGCAAACAAGTTTCAGTTCCTTTCAGTGATGTGGTTTTCTTAAGATGGAGACAACTGTGAGAATGGAAGTCCCTGGAATGGAAGTAAGGTATGAGAAAAGATCTCTGTTTCTATTTTCCATAACTGTGTTTTGCTTAATAAACTCACCATTTGGATATGGGGTTTCACAAAGAGTTAAAAAATCAACTATAGGGTGATCCATTTCAAGAACTGTAATTGCTTTCCCATGCATGATTGTTAAACTTGGTCTTCGACAAGCCTTATCATATGACAATCCACCAGAAAATATCACAAATGGTTCACTGTATTTAAAAAAACCAACATAGTAATTATAAGTTTACACAGCACATACAAATTTACATTATAGGTTTAGTATCTTTAAATAATAATTAGCTTTACAAAAAAAGAGAGGGAAAGATTCTAAAAGGACTTTAACACAGAAAGGTAACATTAAGTTATTACAGAATTAAAAATATACCTGTTTTTACAGGTCTTGTACTCTACTTTAAGAATTGGTTTACAAGATTCAGGTTTTTTTCCATCTCTCTGAATTTTTCCTAAGGAAAGAAAGAAGATGAAAACTGTACCAAAACATCTTGATAACAGAACTATCAAACTAAAACATACATATTTGAAGCAACTGTATCATAGAATCACAGAATCATAGAATCATAGAGTGGTTTGGGTTGGAAAGGATCTTAAATATCACAAAGTTCCAACCCCCTGCCATGGGCAGGGACACCCTCCACTAGCCCAGGTTGCTCAAAGCCTCATCCAGCCTGGCCTTGAACACCTCCAGGGATGGGGCATCCACAACTTCCCTGGGCAACCTGTTCCAGTGTCTCACCACCCTCATAGTGAAAAATTTCTTCCTAATGTCTAGTCTAAATTTACCCTCTTTTAGCTTATACATGTATAAGCAATAAGAGAATGGAACTTTAAAGCTACAGAAGATGATGCATATTAGCTCCGATTTCCGTAAAATACGCATTTGCCTAAATTAATTACGCTTATCACGGCTTATGTTTTTACTGCTACATACATCTAAAGGACAATAGACCACACTTCAAAGATGTCTAAAAACCATACAGATTACTGAGAACGCTGACACTTCACTAATAATTAATAAATTTGACCAAATGTATACCTTTTTTCTGAACACATTACGACCATAAACAGCTTATTCTTTTCCTGAATCATTCTTGGATTGCTTCAATTCCTTTTGTTGACAAAATATTACATGCTCTGGAGTGTAACCAGTTGAGTGATAAAATTAAATTAAGCGTACAAGTGAAATTCATGGATTCTTGGTTAATTATGGCTCAGCACTTTCTTCCAGTCAGAGAAAAGTCACTAGTAAACCAAAAAAACCCAACAGTTTTGGTTTTTTTAACTTTGGAAAGCCTATGCTTTCTCGACAACAACCTAATTAGAGGATATATTGTAGATGACGCTGGACTGTTCTCAGAGGTGCACAGTGACATGACAGGAGGCAAAAGACTCAAGTTGTGACATGGCAAATTCTGGTTAGATATTAGCAAAAAAATCCATAGGATGAGGATCATAGGATCATTAAATACTGGAAGACGTTGCCCAAAGAGGTTGTGCAATTTGTCATTGGAAGTGTTCAAGTGTCCAGTGTGGACTGGATGCTGTCCTGAGCTAACTGATCTAATCAGGCCTGTTTTGAGCTGGGGGTTAGACTAGATAACCTCTGAGAGGTCCCTTCTGACATAAAGTACAATTGTATGACTAAAAATGTTAAAATACAAGGAATTAGGAAATTTAAGAAAATACTAAAACTTTTCTGGGCTACATAGATCTTGCTTTCCATTTCTTCCTCCTCTTCACCAAGTCAGTAATGTATTGATTTGCAAAAGAGCTAATACCTTTTTACCTTGTTTATAGGAAGTAATGGCTTATAAAGTCCCAGCCATAAAAGACAGAGCCATTTCTAAAGATGGCTCCTTTAAATTCTTCATTGCAATGAGTTGGAAAGCCTTGTACCATCTCTATAAAAAGCTATGCAGTGCCTTGTACAAAATGTATTGCTTCTTATGAAAACTGCACATACAAGCACGTAAGTACAAAATATAAAAGAAACAAATCTGAAAATCCCATAGCCCGAGGGCATCAAAGATCTGCAGTAGACTGTTAAGATGAATTGGATAAAAGTTGGCATTAGAGCAGTATTACCCAGTAAGAGGTATTTATGACATCAATTAAATTTTTTTTTATAAAATCACTCTCTGATTTTTATATTATTTTGCAGCTACTTTGCAGATTAAAATATTTATTCAAGAAGCAACTCTGGATCTGGGCTACAATAAAAAATGATATAAACATAGAAATTAGCAAACAGCATGGAGAATATTGTATTGCTTCTTAGTTATACATTTTTAACTACCAAAATTACCATGTGGAATTGTCGTCTGGAATGGTCTGTTAGGACTTTTCAGATTCCACAGGGTCAAGCTGCCATCAGAGTGACTGCACATGAACTGTTTCCCTTCATGATGCCAAGCAACAGAATGAATAGCCTACAAAAATGAAAGAAGAACTTGAGACTGAAATGGAATACAATGTTCACACTAACGATATTTTAATTTATAACTATGGATTGTATTAATCTAACGGTATAGCAACAGCTGGGTGGTTCTTGTTTGTATAAGTCCCTTACCAGCACTGTTTAGTAACCAATGTCTGCCACAGACTGTTGGTCAAGCAAAACAATTTATTATAAATGCTAACATAAGAATGTGTGAAAGCTTGTACTGAATCAGACCAGAACTGAAGGAAAAGGGTACTAAAGTAAAAGGGTAAAAGGTAAGATATAAGACCAAGGGACATACAGTGCAATCATAATATGTCTGATAGCTCTCCTTAGAAGTATTTCATCTGGAAAACATACAGGGAACTCTGTGTAACAAGTTTTATAGGTAACATACAACACATGCAGCCTTCTCCAGAGGACTGTTCAGGAAAAGTAGAAACAGTACTCCGTTCTTCAATAATTTTTTCCCCCCACATACTTAATACCTTAATGGACTATTCTTAGTATTTGGTGCATAATTAATGGAACTGACCGAAAATATCCATAATTACATCAAATTAGCTGAAAGGATAATGGTGTAAGTCCTTAATTTTCACTAGAATGTGCTGGAAACTGACAAAAGCCATTTTCTGACAAAACAAAGTATTGCTTCATTGTTTACCACCCTTTCTCACACACTCCACTCAGAAGCACAAACTCATAGCATTTTCCCTTGAGTCCATTTCATGAGCTCATTCATGCCTGCTACCGTGCCAAATTTGAATCTGCTTTAGATGTGTTAACACATATAGAAACATTTCACATGGTTAGAGTCGGTAACTGTGTCTGAGCAAGAGCTAGTAACTAGCAGCTGAAGACTGTAGCAAGCTGCTTGTTAAACTGCCTCTCAGCTGCTAGGTGCCACCTGCCAGCATAAACCTCCTGTTGAGTGGAGCTGAGGAGAAATGCTCCTGTCACAGACAGTTGGCATAGCAGCAACTCGAACTCATCTGTTAAACTTTGACCCAAAACAGACAAGAAATAGTTGGAATTGCTTTCAGAGGTCTCAGGTGGGAGTCACAACGAATACTGAAAGTGCTACTGAATATGTCCCTAATTTTCACCCTGCTAGAATATGTCTAGCATTCTGATCAACTTCTTTAGCATCCACACAAAAAAGGAGCAGTTATTTGCATAGAACAAGAATTCATCATGGTGGGTGACTCATGTGAATGTTCAGATAGTGTACGCACATAAAGCATATCACTCCAGATTTGGTATGTTTCTCCTTCTGCAATACCCACAGTGGCTGCACACATATTCCACCTTCTCTCATAGCCAGCATGTACTAAAATTCACCATGCCCAACACCATTCCAGCTCCTTCCCAACCACAAACCTCCACTGAGAAGAACTCATGGGGACTCTAGGACCATTTCTAACAATATTTTGAACAAGCACCATACTCATCTCGTCCTACTGCTTGAATCTTAAGGATCCTTTGTGTTAGTAGTACCACAGGACCATTACAGCAAGGGCCACATCTGCTTTGATATTTCCATAAAGGCATAGTGCTTGATAAAGGTAGGGAGATGTGAACTCTGCAGCTTCTTTTTGGAGATGTGTTCTAATGAAAGATTATGACTATGCTTCAGGAAGCTCTGAATGTGTGTTGACACAACCTGACAAACATTTAACCAGTCTGTATATGAAGACTGCTGTTTTGTTGGGTCTGCCAACTATCAACAATAACTTGAGAATCCTTTGAAGGATCTGTCTTATTTATGTGCTTTCTTTTTATACTAATTGAGGGAAATAAACTTTTGAAGGCATTTATAAAAAGGCTTGCAAGGAAAGCCTTTTATAGACAGCATCCTATGGGAGCACTGATTGAAAGGGCCTGAATATCTATCTCATACCTATTGCCTCTGAGAAGATGACAATCATAATCATACAAAGAAACAAATTTGCAGCTGACATCTTGAAGAGCAGACACAAGACTCTTCAGCAGCAGGTCCAAGCTCCACTCTTGCACCAGGTGTTCCATGAGGGAGAACAATTCAGTCTCTTGAGAAACTTTGACGCAGTAGAGAAGAAAACATGGAAACTCCTTGTATCAGGAGTTGATGAACCGAGGCAGCCTCTAACTGGTCATCAGCAGGACTAAACAAGAGACAGGACTACTTTTACCTTCAGTGAGTAAACTGTGACTATCAGGGAGAAGCTTTAAAGGGAAGACACAGCTTTACAAGAACATCAAGCAGAGAGGTTCCAGATAATGCAACTTGCAAGGCCTTTTCTATCCCTGTTGAGAACGTCTCTCATCTGAAATGAGCAGATGTGTTTTATCTATGAAAGGTCCCAGCTTTCAAGACATGAAGTATAGCACGATGAAGGTGGAGTAAGGAATGCAGTTGTAAACGTAAATTGTAAATTGCAGGTCTGTGAACAGAGGGCAGAGTCTTCAGCTTCACCATTTGTATAAGATATTGGGTTTTCTTGGTGAACTGTTTATCCTAGGAGTAATGTGTCCATGACATTAATCTGGATGGCAAGAAAAATGAAAGGGTATAATTCTGCAAGTATTGGACAGATCCTGCTAACATTGTAGGAAACAATTCACCTCCCTGTCATAAGATTACCAATATTCTGAAGAGATGTTTGCAACATACGTCTCCTATCCATGTCTGCAAGTCTCATGTGATGTGAAGCATTACACTGGTATGACAATGCCATTCAGCCTAGAAAGGATAGGCAAGCTTCACAGTGGTGATGTCCAAGTGGACTGAGAAGCGTTATCTCTTAATGATCCTTTTGTTAGGCAACTGCTCAAGTGTGCAAGTACAGAGGACCTATTGAGATTTGTGTCGACTACTTTTAAGGTCTCAATTAAAAAACAGCACTCAACACAGTGAAAAAAATAAAATGGAAGAGACCTTTGAATAAGGGCAATTTTTGATACTAAACAGAAGCACCCGCTCCACTGATAAGCCAGAAAAGATCACGCCATCCGACAGTCGTTGCAGATGCCAGGAGAGGAAGTGGTGAGTTAGATGAGATTTCCAGTTCTTTCACCATCAAATAAGGTGACTACATTAGTTTCAAAACTGGTGCTAAAGCAAGCATAGGAAAAGAAAAATTGGGCTGGATTAATCAAATTCAGACCCCATTCAAAGAGGCACTTCGGTATTCAATGAAGATAGAGAACATTTAAAGCAATTTAACTGAGACCTCACAGATACCTTGCAATTGCAGCTGGCTAGCTCAGTGCCAGAACAATGATATCAAAAGATTGGTCAGATATCATGGGGCAGGGAAGCCTTGCATCAGTGCACGTGAAAAGGTGAAGGGGAGCAGGAACAATGTTTTCTGGACTGTGATCTTCCACGACCAATCTGCATGAAGAGGCTCAGGTTTTAAAACTTGGATTGGTGCCATATACCAAGTGGCACGTGTTGAACTAATAATTTGTGACTCACAAAAGCTATATAACCCAGGATTTAAAAAGTAACCCTTTTTAGGGGCTTCCTAGGGGATTCCCAGCAGATCTGGAACATTATCAATCTGGAGCCTAGAAGTCTGGAATAAATGGCCACACAAGCCTTTTAAAGACAAAAGAAGAATCTTGCAACTATTTCAGTAGACGGTAGGAAGACATCACAAATTGCATAAAGTAGAATAATGACACAGCAAGTAACCACTGAGGAGGAAAGCACAACTCAGAAAAAGGGCAAAAAAAGATCCTGAGGACAGTACTGAAAAATGTGGAACAACTAAATTGTGTGAGAAATTTTCAACACCCAACCACTGTCTCACCAAGCAAATAAAAGTAATGGAAACAGTATCATGAAGATCCTGTTTCATGTAGTCTCATTCTGAGCACAAGAGAGGACAGACTCCCCCCAGGACACCTGTAAAAGGAAAAAGTTGGCCAGCCTGAACTAACTAAACAGGTGCAATCACACAAGTGTATGCACAGGCAGACTGTCACTTTACAGACAATTTCGTGGGCATGTCCTGACACTCAAGTGCTGGCCTGTTTGAACTCGGAATTAGTCTGTCCTTTAAGACATTTCCTATGTGGATGCTCAGAATCTTATCCTTGAAGGTCAGTGTAGTGTGTTTGTGAAAACAGGCCTGAAATAGTGCTGGATTCAGATGTATTCAGATTACTTTTTAGAGTGAAAATACACATGTGTACTCCTTACATGTAATAAGGTGGCAAGAAAAGAAGGAAAGAGAACTATAGGAAACCAGTTACTGCCTTGATCATGTTAAAGAAAATGTCCTTTTCTACCTTCAGTTGTAGCTGCATTCACATTCACCCATGGAGAATTTTACAGAAGGGCTTGCAGAACAAAGTACGTTTTTCCTAAGGCTAGTGCTAAAACCATAATTACAAGGAATATAATGATTTTTGAAACAACCTGTTTATTGATACAAGAACCGCATCTGTGTTTATAAATGGCAAAAGACAGCTTCCTGATAAAACTATGAGAATACAGTTTTGAAAACCTTTTAATCAGATCTTGAGTACTAGGTAATACCAATAGTCCTACAAAATAGTTTGTCTTGCATTCTAATTAATGTTCCAGTAATACTCAGTAAAGATAATGACATAATTCCTAATGTAGCTAGATCTCAGGTCATCTCATTGCTACACTCTGTTCAACTGAGGATCCTTACACAGAAGCTGATGGACTTGCGAAAATCAAGGGGAAGAGATTCTGTGTTGTAGTACACTCACAAGAACCTAATGCATTACAACTAGAGTTTTCAGGTTTTGATTTCTATTGTCAATAACTTGTTCAAAAACACAGCACAAACAGTATTTCCAGAACAAGCAATGCCTTAATATAAAATATCTGTCTGCTTGATAAGACATACAACAAACTGCTGATTACAGTTTTTCTGAATTAAACGAAACTGCTTACCTCATCATAATAAGCTCTCAAATCAGCTCTTTTAGATCGTAAGTCCCAGAGTACTACAGTCCCATTTTCATAGCCTATCAATAGCTGGAGAAGGGAAACAAACACAATTATACTTTCAGATTCAAAAGGTATATACAACTATTGCAGAACTTGTTTTAAGAGATTAAAAAAATAAATAAGCACTATAAAAAGAAATGTCAAACTGATATGCAAGATTGTAGTTTGCACTACACATAATACCCCGCTTTCAAATTATCTTTCAGCATAAACTACTTCTCATTACTGACAATTTAAGTTCTAATATGGAAGAAAAAATACGCTTTATACCCCTTTGTTTGTTTGGGGTTTTTTTTTGGTGAGATTATGCACCTGGACAGTCTTCACATTGTAAATCTGCTGAAAAATCACAACTGTAGTATGTTCCTCTCAGGTCTTAATTTTCTTGCCCCTGGTTGGAGGGAAAACTGTTTGACACGTAAGAGATCACTTACATAATTTAAAACCAGAGTCACTGGATTAAACTCTCATTCAGCTACATATATTCCTTGAATTTCTGCTTTCTACTGGTTTAAAACATTTTGAAGAACTCACCTTGCAGAGAATTAATTGCTTGCTTTCCTAGAAATTGAAAAAAATAACTGGTATGCCAGTTTTTACTTCTTCTAGAACTAGTATGTCTTATCATCATGCACACCTGAGAAATACCAGCAAAGAAGATTTGTCAAAAGATGAAAGAGATGAAAAACGATGCTCAGGAGAAAAATAAGAATGAACACAGTCCTTTCTCCTTGTCTCTGTTGAAAAGAACTGAATAATTGAGCTGGCACTGTACTGAGTACTCTTCCTTTGAACACAATTAATTTCAGATCTTATAGAAGATGTGAAGTCTGGCCTACTTAGGTGTCCTGGAAATTGCTTCCCATAGAGCTCATCTTGCTAGGAATCTGTCCTGGACATGAAGACCAGGAATGACCAAACCGGAAGACTCACACATTTCTGCTATGGAATATTTCATACCCCCGGCAGTGATAACTGCAGTTGCTCTTTGTCCATAAACATATGGACCAGAGAATGCAGGCAAGTTTCTATATTAAGAATTTGAGCAGAAGAGTGTCGAGACTATCTCTCAGACTGTGAGACCTTACCAGCATCCTTGCTATCACTTACTTTATCTTGCCTAAATAATAAAAATGAAACTTGTCTGGACTGCTAAACAAAACATCACTTTGTTTCCAAGGTAAACTTAATTGATACGTCAATAGTGCTATAAAAGAGTCTGGGAATACTCTCAGTCCTACTACATATGATTCTTTATTGCTAGGAGAATATTCATGATGTGGAGATGTATTGTCTAATCTGGGGATGATTTACAGTTAAGATATTTAATACCTGAATATGAAAAATACTTGTTTGGTTAAGTGTTCTGCTCCTGAAAAAAAAATTCAAACTGTGCTGGAGAAATTCCAGAATATTTATCATTTTTGCTCTGGACAGGTCTGTGGGATTCTGTGGCAGAGTAAATGTGAGAAGACACGCTGTTCAGAAAACATGCAGCTAACTGGATAGCACTTGTGTCAAGATGCCGTGTGGTATTCTGAGATAATAGACTGCCATTGAGAGAAGAGTCTTCCTGTGACTGCTGTTGGTGTAGTGATCCTAAATGTAAAACAATTGTATATTTAGGAATTAGTGATCCACACAGCAGTTAACCTGAGTGGGTGCAGGTCTGTGCTGTGCTAGGTAGCGCTGCACATAGCACTTTGCTTTCAGGCTTGTGTTGTGCTGCACATATTCCTTGGCCACAAGATAAACTCAGCTGGCTAATTGTAAAGAATCAGCCTGTAGGCAGTCCCCACCCGGTAAGGGCAACTACAGCACCTTTGTGTCCTTGTCTTTATCTTAACGTAATGCACCATGTTCTCATGTGAACACGCTTTTGCTTGACAGTAGAAATGAATAGATTTTTTAAAAAATAAATCTTTTGAGCTCCTTAAAGACCAAAATGTTGGCAAACCTCTTCACAGAGAGGACCAGCATAGTGTGCTGTGCCCTTATTGAAGATCCATCCAATGCTGCACAGCTTGGGGTTCCCACTATGTGAATGAGTGTCAGATTATCTTCTTTTTCCTTTTTGTATTAACTCTAATAAATGGTATCTTAATCGATAGGTTATGGAGTCTGACTGCCCTCCTTACTGTCATCATAACAAGCACTCACATCAGTGCATTACAGCTGGATACCAAACCAGTCGAGTTCAGTTCATATCTACCAGCATTCTTTTCACCTCAGCTTTTGTACAAATACATTTAGGAAACTGAAGGAACAGAAAAGCATTTAGTATGTGATCCTGTTTCATAATAAGCCTTTCACCCTGGTGAAGCAGGCTTGTCTTTTGATTTTTATGGCTCGCTTTTGCAAAGATATCATGCTCCAGGTAATTACTAAAAGGTTAAACACCTCCTATCAGAGAAAGCATTTTACCTGATCTATTGCTGAAATGCATAATGCACAAACAGCACTACAGAACTGCGAGATACAAAGTGCTGTGATTTCAGGGAAGAAGTTGAAAAATAAACAGATTTGCCGCATAGCCAGGAATCTCCCTCTCTCTTTGCTCAGATGGTAGCCATGCTACTAAACCACTGGTACTGTGATATGACACTAAAGTCAGAATTCCAACTGGTTGAATCTGATTAGTCTCATTGCCAGTATATTTATGATGCTCTGAAGTCTGACCTGTCTGAACCATAGGAAACTCAAATATTCACAGTCCTCTTGGCCATGGTAAACACTTGAGAGATCTGTAAGACAAACCCTATGTCTGTAATATTCAATGAGGTAAAAAAGAAAACATCCATCAATGCAGTTGGAGGAGAAAACATAGATGAAGACAAATATGTGTAAAAAGAGTTCAGGAAGGAAAAAACAAAATATTTCTCTTCAAGATGTGTTTATTGTCAGCTTGTTTAATTACTCATTCTTAATTAGATTAAGAATCATGCAGAAGGCTGGACAGAATTTGAAGGAGGGTGGAGTCCTGGCAAGATCTTTGTCTAGTGCAGTTACTCCACATTTTAACTTAACAAATCCTTCCACATAAAATGTTCTTGATGATGCTATTTTAGGGGAGATTTTTCCTTCGCAATCAACCAATTGCATCCTGGTGCATGCCAGCCAGCCAATTCCTTGTCCTGGTAGTACAGAACAGCTGGGACAAAAAAACCCCCAAAAAACAAAAAACCAAGGCTGCCAAATGCACACTGTGTTTAGCTGTTATTAGATCTCAGAGCACAGACTCAGAGACAGGAAATTTAGTTCACCAGCTAATAGTTAATAACATTAAACCTCTTCCTATTAAGCTTTCTCCAGTTGCTGGGAAACTGCAGATCATTGCAGTTAATGTCTTCTCCTGTGTCAGCAAGAAAAATCACGTTTGCTACAGATCTGCCACTTACAAATGTCTGCGCGTTTTGGTCTTTTCCTAACGTACACTTATTCACTGATTTGGCAGACGCAGTTATATTTCGTAGATGTAATCACTAGGTCTCCACATTGTTCTTAAGTGACACAATAAATGCCCAAATTCTCTTTATTGTCTGTCTTCCAGCCGCAGCTTCCTGGATTCGTAATAGAGGCTGTCTCCAAAGTCTGCCTTGACAGTTTGTCTGGAGGGCACTCTGGAAAAATTTTGAATGGCAGAAGTGTCCTGGAATTACATTCACTCATCTGGCACAGAAAACCTGGTCATCAGTCACGGATCTAAACCGGAAGTTCTATTCTAAAGAATTTAAAAAAGATTAATATGCAGTTAACACACAAATGTCCCTGGCTTTCAAAAAGAGATCTTACGATTGTCCTAGGTTTGGAAAGGTTTATTTGTGTTTTTGGACTCTCAGTCACTCAGTACCCACATGATAATGCTGTTTATTTACTTCAGCACAACATGCCCAGATCTGTAAACAACTTTGTGACATCCCAGAGAAGGATATACCACTGGACCCTTGCAGAGTACAATACCCTTGTACTTGGATAGTACAAGAATATCTGTATTTTGAGCAATAATTATGACTGATTCGTACCCACTATTTAATTCCTCAAGCATAGGTAGAGAACAATTTCATCTGCTGCTCCCCATGAAGCGATGTAGGAGTCTGATTTCTCCGACCAACAACTCTTGTTGGTGTTTGGTTAACTGGAAGCTGAGGAGCTAAGAAGAGTGTGTAGCCCTATCTTGAAACATTTCTATTGCCTATGAACAAATCTACTAAATTAAACAAAAGGTCTACCTGTCACAGGATCTTGTACTTAAACGGCCAAGAGCAAATATGTAAGGAGGGCAAGTACTTAACATACTCCCACATTTTCTCTTAGCCTAAGTAATTTCCTCATTCATAGAATCATAGAATCATAGAATGGTTTGGGTTGGAAAGGACCTTAAAGATCATCAAGTTCCAACCCCCTGCCATGGGCAGGGACACCCTCCACTAGCCCAGGTTGCTCAAAGCCTCATCCAGCCTGGCCTTGAACACCTCCAGGGATGGGGCATCCACAACCTCCCTGGGCAACCTGTTCCAGTGTCTCACCACCCTCACAGTAAAAAACTTCCTCCTAACATCCAATCTAAATCGATCCTCTTTCAGCTTAAAGCCATTACCCCTTGTCGTATCACTACACTCCCCGATAAGGAGTGCCTCCCCATCTCTCCTGTAGGCCCCCTTCAGGTACTGGAAGGCTGCTATAAGGTCTCCCTGGAGCCTTCTTTAAGCTGAACAACGCCAACTCTCTCTTCCTATTCTCAGATACTCAGCTCCTCAACTAGACATGACTTTGTTTAACCTCATCTTTAATAAAGGTTTATGAAAAATCAGATAACCTCTTCAGTAATCTGGCCTCCTTTGTGACCAATATACATTTTCAGCACCCAGAGCACCATTTGGAAAAAGTTTTATAGCTTCTACCCATTGCACATTTGAAGAAGTACTTGACTGGCTTGTTTGCAACCTGACTTTTATCAGCTTCATTTGATATCTTTTTAGTCTTTGTATTGAAAGAGACTATGAATTGTTTCTACTCTCTAAATAATAATTGTGATTTTCAAACTTGGAATCACAATTAGCTCTTTTTTCATAATGAATTGTCCTGTCTGAATTAGTTGCGTGTCATACAGAAAACCTTGCACCTTCTCTGAACTTCTTTTAGCACAGTTATGTTCTTTTTGAGATAGGACAAAAATTATACCCAGTATTCAGCAGGCAAGTCAACCATGCATTTATGCAATATCTCTGTTTTGTTCTCTGTTCTTTTCCAGATAATGCCTAATTTTGATTTTATTTTCTTAATGCTCACTACCGAGCATTGAGCTGATATTTTAATTGAACTGTGAATCATCACTTGAAGCTCATGATACCAAACAGCAATGATCAGCTCAGATCCATTGTTTTATATGTAAAGTCAAAAATATTTTCCTCCACACATATCACTTCCCATCATTTACACTGAATAATTACAAAAGACAGTATTTAACTTGCCATTTTACTGATGAGTTTCTCCACTTCCTAAAGTCCAGCAAACCTGACCACATCACAGCTTACTTTCTTTTCTAGGTCATTTATGACTATGCTGACCAGCGAAAGTCCCCAAAGTTTGGGTTTTTTAATTATTTTTTCCCCATTCTGAAGAAAGACTTTTTAACCCTGCATTCTTTCAACCAAAGTTTTGTGAGACTTAGTTGAAAAATTTTGTTTAATTTTTTTCTCAACTTTTGGATTTTTTGATCTGTCTTCAGATTTAGTGCTTGGATCTTCTCTTACATCTGTGTGTACCTTTTACTGATATCTTGCTGCGTATGTCAAACACTACCAATTTCACATTCTACAAATCTTCAAGTATTTTGTTAGCACCAATTTGTTCTTTATACCACTCTAAATCTATCAATGATACAAACAGCTGCACTAGGATGGTTTCAGTATGGCTTACATTTTGTACTCTTTCTCCCCATAAATTTCCCATGTTTGTTTTTCACAGGGTTCCATCTGATTTTGCTGTTGTTGTCAGAAATTGTATTTCCAAGCAAGTTCTCTTCTAACTCCCTTTCCTGAGGCCTTTTAATCTTCTCTCTTTCTGATAAAGTGAAAATATTTTACGTTTCCATTCGGACATGGTGCACGACATTCCTGTAAGAGATGTTCACTCACATATCCTTTTTGGCATGCTTTAGGCAGGTCATCAGCAGCTTCTGTTGTGGCCAGTGAACAAGAGTTATGTCTCATCAATAAACCTTTATTTTTATCAGGTATTTTGCCATAGATCATCAAATAGCATTTCTTGATGGCTTCTGGTTTGAGGCTAAAACACTATGCTTAATAGTGTCCAATTACTTTATTTGCTGTATTCTAAGTTGCTTGATCTACTGTGTTTCTTCCAAAAAGGCTTAACGATCCAATCTAACTTGTCGGAGCACTTGGTGGCAGGTGCCTCATTTGCACATAGTTCACCTTGCCATGTGGGTAAGTCCAAGGACAGATAATGCAAATGAAATTCCAAATCAGTGTTCTTCTAGGTAGCAATATTAATTTCAGCATAATGTCCCCCATATCAATATCAGAAATTCAAAAATTATGAGACAGTTAAATGCCCCTTCCACACAGGCAAAATGCTCAAAAATTCAGCAGCAACACATAAATAAAAAAAGTGCTAATAAAACTGATATTCTGGCAACAAAATTTCCTTCTGGAAAAGCTACCATAGAAATAAAGCCAGCTCAGATTTTACCTCCTGATGGTATCAAACACGACCCTAATGCTCTGACTATATATTTTGCTTCCACTTATTGACAGCTCTTTGCTACTCTCAACTCTATTCACAAACAGCAGCAAGTTCCAAATGTGGGTTACTATCATTATTATTCTTGTATAAGAAAAGACTTATTATCTTATGAAAACTCACTATAATGCCTTCACAATGGCATGTTTATCCAGTACTGTAGTCATGATACAGTTTTTAGTCAAGACTTACTTAAGCAAAACTCAAGTTTATTTAATCAGGAACGACTTTGATTGGCTATAGGTTTCAAAGGACAGTATGTTGCTTGTGTCATAGATTTTTACTCATTAAAACTACAATTTTTTTTTTCTTAAAAACTGGAAAATAGTAGAAGTGACCTTGCAAATGTATAAAGAAAGCAGATGACAGAACTAGTGAGCAAGCAAAAAGAAAGAGCTATCAAGGAAAATAAAGTCTATGAAATGTTGCAGTGTTTTATAGCAGTACTTGTACTCACTTTTCCCTCATCTCTTGGGCTGTCACTTAAATGTACAACTGGCCCAGGGTGAGTCTTTGTGGATCTGCAAGACAAAAATAAATTCAAATCTGTGAATGTTTCTTGCATGAAAAGCTAGATGTTTACCTTAATTTCTAGGTGTGTTCATGTGTACTTCCAGAGGTTTGAAAGTCATTTTAAAAAGCCCAACAGGGGAAGATAACTGTCTGAAAGTTATCCTTATCTTTTCATGTCCTCCTCTAATTCCTTTTTGTTGCTATAGGCAGTCTCCTTTGTTGAAGAACTATTTCTTCTATTTTTAAAAATCTCACTATTCCTCCTATTACAGTAATTTTTTTCCTCTCATTTAGAAGGCTTTTTTGCCTTTTCTGTTGTCAACACCCTTTCTTTCTGCCGTCCCTCCTTACTTGCTCAATTTCAAGGCTAATCTTACAAGGATTTGCAAAGTATTCATTGGATTCATTTCAATTACTGATAACAAGCGTCACCAAGTTCCAATCTCATAAATGACAGGACTTCAGTAATACTACCTACACCGCTCTATCAGGTAGCTTTTTAGCATTACTTGCCTTTGTTTATTCTGCAAAGCCTTATAACATCTTCAGACCAATTAGTGCAGTTACACCCACAATGCATGTTCAGTGAGGCTCCTCAGCCACAAGACTCATCCCATGAGTATTCATAAGCCTCTATAAAGATTACGTATTGTTCTTGCTGTCCCCCCTTTTTGTAACGCACCAATAACATAGTATGCAACTTAGTACAGGGACTGCTGCTTAAGTCACTGATGTCCAGCACCTGACAGCAAATGCAAACCATAGGAAACTGGACAGATGAAGATTTTTCAGCTGTCATATTTTCTTACCAGACCTTCATGACCTGGAAGTCAAGCAGAGCAAGAAGACAAGTACCAGTCCACAAAGCTTCAGGCTATTTGAACGCCTGCACAGAGCAGGACCTTTTTTCCATTTACATTCTGGTATCAGAGTGAGGGAGCAGCTATGTGAGAGTCTCACAACCAACGAGGCTCTACCCACCACAAATACCTTGATTGCTTAACAGCTACCAGCTTTGATTATACATAGGTAAGAGGAAACAGAGTCTATAAAGTTTGGCAGTCCTAACTCTAACTCCATCAGGAAAAGAGAAAGGATCTTTTTCAAATAATTGTATATCCTAAAACTCATTTCAGATGTGCCATCGCGTATCAGATCACACACAGAGTTTCTGGAGTGATGACAACACATGTTCCTGAAGCATCTTGGAATTGTAGAGCCTACCCCCTGGCAGTCCTTCTGTACCGCCTTTCCAGGGCTCCAAGAAACACTGAGTTTTTCAAGTAAAGTATTTACATCAAAACTGATTCCTCTTTGGACTAAACAATGAGGAGTATTCACAAGATGAAGCACAAACTTTTGGTTTAGTTTGGGATCGGACTTGTACAGTCCCATTTGTGAGAGGTGTCTGGAGGAGGATATACCGATACAAAATAACACTAGTTCAGATGAAGCAGGGAAGAAAACTGTGCACGAAAGGATTGTAACTTTCTCCATTCCACATGGGCTTTTGCTTGTTGCTCTGAACCTGCCCTATGGCTGGATACAAAGGGAGAGACATGATAAATCTTCTCTGGCAATACACCTTTCTTCCTTCTCCTGGAGTGATGCTCTTTCCTAGCGCAGGGCTGTGGCTAGCATCCCAAAGCTAGTCCTTTGCACCACACTAAGACCAGGAATGGTCTGCTAAAGGCAGATCAGTGAGTTACTTCTTGTGTCTTCTTGTGTCCTCAAGGAAAGTATGTATAAATTAAAAAACAGCAATGTTTTCTGGAGCCCTAGAGAAGTGCTGCTTGTAAAAGGAGTGCCAGGCATTAGGCTCTACAGTCAATTTCCCCTAGGGGTAGGCATCATGATTGCACTACGAGTAGGATTAAATGAAGCAATTATTTCGTTAACTATATTATAGCAATAATGCCAGTTTGCAAAACTCATGAAACTATCAGAGTTACAGGTAGAGTAACTACTACTTTCATGCAGTAAATTATACTGCATGTGGAAATGTCTACACACAAACACATTCTGCCTCATGTAGCTTTAGTATATACAAATTTTTTTTCCCCCTCATTGCTATTACAGCAGAGTTGTCATTGGACAGTTGTATGCTGTCACTGTGGAGCAGCCCACAAAGAAAGAAAAGCACTGCTGAATTGCATTAAAAACAAAAGCAGAGATCCAACAACTCCTGGAAAGGACAAAGAGGTGCTGAGAAACCAACCACATTTGAGGCTATGTTGAATAAAACACACTACTGTTGATGCCAGATACTTGTGCGTAGGCATTCCTTCAAGCTGGCTTTAGGAGACTGTGTAAGAACTAACTAGATCCTATCCCTTAAGAAATGGGAAAATAAGAAAGAATCAGCAGGCAAATATAAGGCAAAAGTGAAATATCTGGGCAGAGAATTCTTCATTCTCAAATACTAGCTGGGGTACAGCTGAGAATGACTGAGGAAAAAAAAAAGCTCTGAAAAAAACATGAAAAAGGCAAAAGACAAATCCAGGTCCACACACAGCAGAAAGAAAGAAAAAAAATGAAATCCAGTTCAAAAAAATATCAACAATGGTTTGCAGTAAAAAATTCCTGAAGCAAAAGCTACCTTCAATTGAGCAAGACAAAGTATGAGCTAATGATACAAAAGTCTGCAACATTTCATAGCCTTCATCGACCTTTAAGCCCACAGAAACAGACTGCAGAAGAATTGAAAAAGGGACCAAAAGATTTCTACGACAGCTGTACAGAACTAGAAGTTTGTTAAGAAAGGAGTGATACTTTGAGCACTTCATCAGAAGTTATTCCTGACAGCAGCAGGTATCAATTTATTTGGTGTGTGTTCATTCTGGGACATTAGAGAGCTGATATGCCATAAGACTTGACCCTTACTCAGAAGAACAGGACTGAAATGAAGAAACCATTCACTGTAAAACAGGAGTCTTCAGAAAACTTGGAAGGATGGAAGATTTTATCTAATTATTTTATTCTAAAATTAGAAAAGTCAAAAAGAAGTCTTCAGCAATGTTATAATTTGGACCCAGGAAAATGTGGAAAATGCATAGATGATGTATTCCTCCATCATTCTAGGAAGTTCTATGCACTCTAGAAACGGAGTGACTTACATACTATCATAGGAAACTCAAATACCAAGACAATCTTTAAAAGCAGATAAAAGTAATGTGTGAAAAAATAGAATCAAATCAAGACAAAACTATTTTCCTTTTGAAAAAAAATAGCCTGCACAATTACAGAAGCACTGTAACGATTTCTGAGAAGAACTAAAACCTGGTGATAGTTTTTAAGACTTTCTTTTAATTGGTAGAGACAGAAAAATTAAAAAGATGAGTAAGCGAGATACATCACTCACATACTGTGGATCAAAGCTGGGAACTGAAGTAAGAAAGAATCAGTTCTACCTCAAGATGCAACTCTGAATCTTAGATACTTCTAAAATGTCTAGAAGAAGGATGCCTTGAAACTTGCGTTTTCTTTACACTAAGAACTATTTCCATTTGGGTCCACGCACAGAGAGGGTAGCAGTTGCTCCTAGGCTGCTATTTCTCCTCCTGTGTGCTGCTTTCCTTCACTGCTGTGGAACTGCTGGCTCTGAAACACATCTAGGAAACAGGGCTGGGCAAGGAAAGGGCTAAGAAAGGAAAGACAAAGTCGTAACAGATTTAATATTTGCCCAATTCTTTGATATACCAAATCCCATAAATTTTGACAAGTTTCGGTTATTCATTCATTGGTTAGTGGGTTGTTCAAACACTGGAATCTGCATGCTTGGGAAGGGGGCTTACAATGCAGATTTCTTATTTTTGGAGATCAGTGGACCCATATCAAGATCTTCCTTTTCTTCCTAACACCAGATGACCTTCCAAAATGTATGATCCTGCAGCCTGAGAAAACTAATCTCAGTGCAGTTGGAAGAAATGGAGGCACACTGGGCTCATTGACTATTTTTCTCTTCCAGACCTATTTCCAAGCATTCTGAAGGAAAAGAGAGAAACTGTTTTCATATTAGAGAGCACAAAACCAAACAGTATCATGAGCCCCACCCATCTCTGGTAAAGGACTAGCTCTGCTACATGACAGAGAAATGACAAGTGAAAAAGTTTTAAGTTATTCTTCATTTGTAGCTGAAAAGATGCTTCAGTGTAGTCTGAGGTAGTGACAATGCATGAGATAATAGAAATAGCCGAGACAAGAATTGCCAGAGAAAATATTTCTAAATCTCCTCATATTCTAATGCTCTTTCTCAGCTCTGGACAAGGCCAGGTCCCCTGAAACTTAGGCGGTGCACATGATTTATAATGGAATTTTTCCTGTAACTTCTAGAATAAGTTATGCTTCATTACTGAAAAACATCTCAAACAAAAAAATTTCATGTTTCCTTTGCATTATTAGTCTATTCTGGTCTTATTTTCTCACTAATATTCGATACTGTTTAAGCAAGCTGGATGATCTCTCATACAAGAAGACAATAGTCCCTATGATAAAATAGGTATTGCAACTATCTTTTTGACACATATCTCTACTAGATGCTTCTGAACAGATCATAATGAGAAAACCACAGTCACTCCAATATATAGTGCTCTACAGATCTTTCGGTATATTTTGATACAAAAGTAGGCAACTAAATCACAAATGGTAGCAAAAAAACTATCAAAAACAAAACCCAAACCCAACTTAAAAGTCACAGTAGCCAAGCAGTACAAGGTGTTAGAATTTCTTCTATCACATGTGAAGTCTAAAAATGTTACATCCAATGTTTCTCTTTCAATTCTTTAAACTACTAAGCCTCTTCACCTCAGTCTTCCACTGCAACAAAATCACTGTTAGAAAAAAAAATTCTTGTAGTCATTTGATGGGCCTCACTGACTGGTGATGTTTTGTTTTGTTTGCTTGTTTGTTTTTCCTGAGGATGAAAGCTATGTTCTCTGTATTGCACTAATCTCAAGAATGTGATGAAACTCTTTGTGGGGTTGAAACCTTGGCAAGTCCATGAACAGAGTGAACTGAATTGTTGGCACATGTTTTCTATGCTCCATATTTTTTTTCACCTATGCAATACCATTTATTATATTATTTACTGAGCAACGTCATCATGACCTTAGAGGGACAAACTCAGTCCATGATTAAAGTCTAGAACACAACCTGTAGGTGTTTTCCAAAGAGGGAAATGGCAACACAGGTACTCTGACCTCTTCAGGCTACCTTGGCCATAGTGTTAGCAACGTATATGGAGACACTCTTCAACCATGTTCTGGAAAACTAAGAGAACTGGAATTTCAGATGGGTGGGGTTTTTCTTTTCATATTCTCACAAAATGACCTGTAATATGGCTTCACAGTGATGCAGGTATGGTAATAGTAGTTTAACATTCCAAAGTCGAACCACTTCAGACTTTAAAAAAAAAGAACCAGTTCAACCTCCTGTTGTTTTTCACTGTAAAGCCTTGAAATCTTAACGACAACAGAGTTAACTTCACATTATGAAAATTCATGGAGATTTCAATAGAAGTAGGTACAAGTCAGTGAAAAAAAATGAGGAGGAATTTTGAAAGAAAGTCAAGTTATGTTGTTAGTCTTAGTCTGCAATTTCAGAAACTGGATGAGAGATGCACGAAGAGGGAAGAACTCTCCTTCAGGGTTGTTTGTGCAGATGACACACAAATCTAACACACTCAAAATTCTATTTAGAAACCCTCCATCTAAACCGAGGACTTGAATAGAGCAGCAAAGCACTCACTTTTACTGGGCTTTCCTTGCCAATGAATTTGACACAAATACACTTGCACAAAAAGTAAACCCTCTCCTTCCAAACTTTATAGAGAATAGTAACATCTTCAAACTAATCCCACACTCGGAAATGATATAGTCTATCTCACAATGAAAAACCACGTTATGAGCACTATTACCCCTTACATTGTTTGCGCTAAGGCTAAAGCTGTTCCTGAAGCTTTGCATAAATATGTTTTTCTGTTTTCTTTCATCTTTGAAAGTACCTAGCATTAACAGGCCCTATGAATTCATAAAACCCTGAACAACCTGGTCTTGTAACTGATCTTACTGTGATTAGGAAGTTGGTCTAGAAAATTCCAGAGGGGCTTTCCAACATGAATTATTGTATGATTCTATATATTAAAATATGAAAATTATGTGAAGCTTATGTGAAAATAATGTGAAGATTAAAAAATATAATCAAATAAGAACATATTCATGGCCCAAAGTAAAATAGTTCTTTCAAAAATACATCTCAGTACAATTCTAAAGGAAAGTCTACTATCGTAAGCCCATTCTCATGAAGTACACTTAAAGTTAATAACATTTCCTTTAAAAGCTAATCTTAGTTACACTTTTCCTGCAAGAAAGCAATAGTACTGGAAGCGACATCATAGTTTGCTACCAAAAAGAGTTCAAATTACTTTTCTAAGAAAAGTCACCTAGTTTCAACTTCGTCAGTGCTATAGCATCTGCTAAAGGTGGCTGCTGTGGCAAACATCATCATTATCCCTAGCAGCTTCTTACTCTAATAAAGAAAAACTAATCTGGAGACACACAGGATACCCTGTCTACCTGGGTAGTACAGGCAAGGACAGCTTCCTCCATTTGATATCAAGTAAGTACATGACAAGATTGAGTGGAGAGGACACAGCCTTCTTAGACTAGCACACCACTTGTAGGGATCAAGTTATACTTGTAAGATTGATAGAACTAGAATCAGTAACGAATGAATACCTGTGCTCAACTGTCACAAAACAGTACACATGGCAAACTAGATTTTTAGAAGAAGAAATTGCCATGGTAACCACACAGCATCTCCAAGTACTTGAGGTGACAAGGCCTACCTTTCACAACTTATGAAAGATAAATGTTGAAAAATCTAAGTATACCCCTGCACAGGCAATAAAAGAAGATAGTTGGGAGAGGCTTCTTACTAGAAGGTTCTTCGGAGGTAGCTTCTTGCACAGCAGATGACCTATCTCAACAACTCAGTACTGAAGCTTGTTAGTAAGCAGCCCTTATTTCCCACATACTTTTCACTGAAGAGAGTCATCATTTTACTCTGTTCTCATGAAAAAGTTCTGTTGTGATCATTAAAAAAAAAGGATTTATCTTTATTTTAAAATACTATTGAAAGAACTAGGAAGTGAAACTTGGTGGTAGGTTTCCATTTAATAAAAAAACTTTCAGATGTATATCCATACAGAATAGAAACATCCCAATGTCTGGAGGAAAATTCCAAATGCACACAAACCAAAAATCTGTTGTTCTCAAAACCTCAAAGGTATTACCTACTCAATACAGTATATACACATTTTAAAATGTAGGAATAAACCACCCCTCTAATATGTCAACATCACCAAATCAAAGTGAGAAAGAGAGAATAAGTAAAGTACTTTCCACCTGAAGAACTCATCAGAATGAATATATTAATGCTGGTTTCTATTAAACTACATTTTCCAGAAGTAATTTTTCATCCAAAACTACTGAGCAGAGCTGAGCAAAGTCTTACAAAGGCAGGACAAAAAAAAAATTCAAAAATTGAGAACTGGACAAAAGATTTACCAGCAGACAGTCTGAATGTTGATTAGAATTTGTATCCTTGTTTTTATCTCCTTTGAAGATAAAATTAGATTTTTATGACTGTGCCTACGAAATTCGACTGGGGCAGAGGTGAAGAAAGAAAATGAGGCATCAGTTTTGTCAACCTGGGGGACACAGCGATTACTGAAATTCAGTAACAATAGCTGGGGAGAAAAAAGGGAAAGCAGAGATTTTTGGAGAAAAGTGGTTGCTCCCAATGCGAGCTCTGCTTGGGACAGAGAATTAGATCTACCATCGTAGGCCTGTAGCCCTCTTCTTCCATACTGTCCTCTTGGTTCACTGAGGTTGGTGAATTTCAGCTTATTACCTGCCCGAGGTTACAGGTTCCTCAAAACATGAACCAGATGTCTCAGAAACTGCATGAAATACAATTTGCCCACAGCAGTTCCTCTTGCTGGAACCTCACAGATGGAACAGGAGAGATGCTGTTGATACTTTCATTTGCAGGAAGCATAGATTTATCCCAGTTAGATTTTTATATATCTCCCTCCATTTCATACCCACAACACAGGCACCTGTGCTAGCCTGTCAGAGAATTGTCACTTAACAGACACCCATTAACTTACCTAGTGCTTCATCAGGTTTTTATGAGCCTGATTTAGCTTTGAAACCAGCCTTGTCTTGAGCAGGAGGCTTGGTCTAGAGACCTCTAGTCTCTTCATATATAAAATGATTCTACAGTTCAATTAAGAAAAGTTCTCCATAGAGTCTTAGGGCCAATATACTCCATTATTCTCTTCACAGGAAGTTTGCAGGAGATGGTGATCAAGCTAATCTCATAAAAACAGCAAAATCTGAATTTGTGAGATCAATGATTATCTGTATTTCATGGAACTTCATGCTTAAACAGATTTCTAGATAACTTCATCACATGGTCTCTCTCACAAATCTGAATTCCTAATGTCCTGCAACAAAACAGTTAATATTGCACATGCATTCATTAAAATAAAAGGTTTTCAAAAGATTCGTTAAGATTTGTAAAAACAAATGATTCTCAAAAATGAATCTTAAGACAGCTACAAAAATGATCACAGACACAAATGCAAAATGTCTGCACTTACAGTTCTATTGCCTTGTTCCACATGATAACATAGCCAGAAAGAATGAAGGACTCAATATTTACAATGTGGGTATTTCCCCTCTCTGTTCCAACATAAAGCCATTTACTCTGGAAAGGCAGATGGCAGTAAGTAATCCTGGAAAGGAAAAACAAAAACGTGACTGAATATCATACCAACAATATTTTTTAACACCTTTGCAGATAAAAGAACTGTTCTTTCCTTTTCATAACTTGAGAAAAGTCTGCCCAGCAGGCCCAGCATTCTTAAGAATGTGCAGGTTTTGGGGGTCATCTCCAGAAAAATCAGAAAAGATAACATGAAACAAAACAAACTAAACAGGGCCATCCTGCCTGCCTATATGAAGGGCAGCAAAAAAGAGTCGTATCACTTGAACAACTGAACTAAGTCATGTTATTTCCATGAGTATGTAAATTGCACTATGAGAGTACCCAAGACTCTCAACTTAGGCTTTCTTATTTCCTTTCTTAGAATAAGCGCTTTTTCCAGTTCAACAAAAAGAAGTTAACAGACACCAGTGGGATTAACGTTTTGTTCAACAAAGTGTAACACCATCATTCACACAAGGAAATATTCACTTTATTGGCTATTTGGGAGAGTAGGGCACTAGATAAGAGCATTACCAAGTGCAGTTAAGTATTATAACATGGACACACTGAATCCTACACTCATCCTTACAGGGTGATGAACCAGTGCTGTATTAGCTCAGAAAGATGTAATGACATCTTTCCAACATAATATATAAAAGTTTCACAGATTATGGGTTAGTAGATTCATGTTTCTTTGATATTATAGTTTTTATATAGATATGACATACATTCAAGCAAAACTAAATCTTTAAGAATTAAAAACCCATTTGCTGCAAAAATATAATGGAATGCGTGCTACCTACAGAGACTGAAACTTAACCTGACCATATGGTATAGCCTCAGAAATTTCAACAAAAACCAGGTATTTTGCTTGGTATTCCATACGCTATCATGTTTATCATTCAGCTTCATAAGCAGGCTATTTCTAGCTTTTAAATAAAAACTTGATTTAACATCTATGCAATAATTTTTATCCTTAACACCTTCCACCCTCACAAATGTATAAACAGTATTTAAGAACATACATATTTCCATTTTTTATTCTTATGGTACATCAATCTTTTTGAATTAATTATAAAGGAGTGAGAGAAGTGCTGGCCATTGTCCAGTAACTTGGCCTCTCAGTCATGTGAAGTTCTCCAAGTAGAACATTTGCCACCCTTTGAATTAAAGGAGTTAATATTTATATACATTTCACATATTTTCTGTAATTGTTCCCTGTAAGATACTCTCAACAAACAACAAGATTCCAAACAGATTCTACACAGTATTGGATAGTTCCGCAGTTTTCCAAATCCTGTGTCAGAACATATAATGCTGAATGCATTTAAGTGAGCAAAATTTTTTTGGCCTTGTTTATCACACTGGATTGAACACAGCTGAAATACGCAGCCTTCACATTGTAATTTATGGGGAAAATTATCACTGAATCATGAATTAAGAACAAGGTTTACCCTTCACAGAAATCTTATTTTGTTGATTCAAGTGAGACTTAAGTACGACAGAGGCTTTGTGCTATCTAGCTGTACAAGGTTAAATTTTACCACTAGTCTAATGTTGGCAATAATTCCACTGGCTTTATCGGAAAGAGAACCAAGTTTTTTAAGAGAATTGCTTTGAGAATGGGGATTACAGTTCAGTATGCATAAATGAAAATGCCTTCCTGCAACAACTTAGTACTTATATTGTGGGTGAAGTCAGACCAACAAATATCTGACAGGAAAAATTGCAAAAGGTGTATGCCACCTACATGTTTCTTGCTGGAGTTTAAGCTGTTAGGCTTTATTGTTCTGTTCATAACAGAAGCAAAGAACAATTTGCCCTTTTCACTTTGTAGTTTTATAAATATGAAGCTGGTTTTTACATTTTTCCTGATCTTTCTCCTTAAACTAAACAACTTCATTTCTTTTGCTTTCTTTTCAGATGCACTATTTGCCACACTTCTTGTTAGATTCATATTTAGTTTAAAATATTTATTTCTTGCTTTTCTGTACTAGCTCTACTTTCACTTCTTGCATTCCAAAATATATGCATACTCTGTTAGGTCCCAGCCCATGCAAAACCCTCCCTAGTCCCTGGTTGATAAATCCTCTTAATCACTTCACACTCATGTTCATTCAGCACTTGTTTATAGTAAACGTAATTTACAGAAAGACAAAATACTTATGGCTTTGAAAGTGTTGAAAATATGTCTGTCTAGTGACTGAAAAATAACTCATAAGTCACAAAGTGAACCCTAGTTGACTTGAATGCTGCTACTCCAAATTCTTGAAGTTCTGTCATCAGACTAAGCAGATCCAAGCCCACCTAGGACCATACTGATTTTCAGTACTCTCATAAATCCATTCACAAGCCAAGTGGTGTACTGTGGAAAACTCGGTCTCCAAAGCACAAGACTGAATCCAATACCCTGATTATGAACAAAGTCTCAAAATCACCTCAGACACAATATGAGGCTGCCTTGTTCTGCTTTTCCTTTCTGAAATTTGCTTCTAGGTTATGATCTCTAGCATGCACTGCCACAACAACCATGAGACTAAATGGGCATTTACGTTCCCAGTTTAAAATTTCAAGAACATAATCTTTCAAGGGCAAGGCCCTACAGTAAGAGAAAAATCAGACTGAAGTACTAATCCCTGGCCATCAGTTACTACACCTATTTTCGTGCTCTCCTATCTGAAATCCCAGGCATCAGTAGATACTATGTCTGGATATATAAGAAAATGACCACAAAATTTACTGTTTTCTTAAGCTCAGCTATTTCCTCTTAAATAATTTGTTTTGATAGATTTATGGGACAGCCATATAAGAAAGTATTCTGCATGTTCTTTCTTCCCCAGTGAAAACCACCCCACGAGTCTTCATTGTTTACTCAAACTGTTATCACACTTCAAGAAATACCACCTTTTACAATATGTGAGCTTATAAGAAAACGCTATTCCCTTAAAGACAATTCAGATATTTAACAAGCCTGTCAGAGCATAGGGATTACTATGCATTTTAATATGATTCATTGTTAGGATTCATCAAATAAAGACATATAATTTTCATATTCTCAGAAAATTATGCACTACTCTGAAGCAGTTTTCTTTTACATTATGCAAATTAAATGCAAACTGCTTTATGTATTATTGGCTGTTCACTTTTACAGAAAATATTAACTTGACTTGAGGCTTGAATGCTTTTCAGACAGACTCAGACTTTTAATGAACATCTTCCATTTCTTTAAGTACTGAAATTACATAACGATTTCTTCAAGAGAAACCAATGAATTCTCATACTGTAGCTTTCACTGCGGACGAAAGGTATTCCTCTATTAATCATGTATCCCACAAGCAAATTTCTTATTATAAGAAATAGTAAAAAGCACAGGCTGACACCAAAAAACGGTGTTCCTATGCTGCCAAAACGGTCCAGAACATTGTATCAGTTTTCCAATGTATTCAAACCACAGAACAGAATATAAAACGTAATTTTTAAAAAATCAGTAGATGTCAAAAAAACCTAAATCAGAATTTATTAAGCAAAAACTCTTTAGCCAGAGTCCTGACAAAATTTCTAAAATTCTGTAAGCAATAAGAGAGGTAATGGAATGACTTAAAGAGGTATTGTAAAAAAAAAATTAATGCCATTTTAGAACGGAAAATATTTTGACTAACAAATCTTGAAAAATGTATATTTTTTTCAGAAAATCACGGCAATCTACAGTCTAACAACTCTGACCAAAAATGCTCATTGCATATCAGGATAATCATAGAAAAATCATAGAAATCATAGAATCATTAAGGTTGGAAAAGACCTCAAGGATCATCAAGTCCAACCATCAACCCACACCACCTAACTCACATACTACAATGTTAAAATAATTTAGACTGCTACATTCTCTGAAATACTAGAAAAACTCTCAGATGGCTTAAAATAATCTTTCTTATGCTAATCATATTGCTTTAAGAAAAATAAAAGATAATTTTGAGAACACTTCCTTCTGTCTCTGCTTTGTTATTTTTGTCTTTCTATTTTTAGAACGAAAAATTTTCCTGGAACACTATTCGTGGTGAAGATTGGGGAGAGCTTGGAAGAGGGAAGAATAAATTGCATTTTTGTCCAAGTGATGGAAAGTTTTTCCAACTTAAATAATTAACTGCTCAATCGTTGACATTAGAACTGCAACTAAATTTATACTATGCCTTTTCCCTTATAAAGATAATCTCAAATGTGGACAAGCATAAAACATGTATAGCCCTTATGCTGAGCACCGACTGGCAGAAGGGTTAAGTTTCTTTAAAAAACAAAAACTTTTTTTGTTTACAAAACAAACATCAGCTTGAACTTCCTCTCAGAATCCTACCAAAATAAACTACACTGTCCAGGTTCTCAGAAAAGATGGAAATCTCATAAATTCACATGAGAAGAGGAAGACGAAACATGAAGGAGCATTAACTTGGGAACATGAGTAGCTGATAGGAAGCAAGCCCGGTAGCTGCAAGGCATGCCAGCTGTGATCCTGGCCCAACTGCCTTCTCTCAGCTCTCAGTGACAGCATTTACAGACACTGTCTTACACCCAATCTATGTTGCGTTGTCCCAGCATGGATAAGTTCAGCTGCTAAGCAAGTTGATCACCTTCTTAAGAAGGTTATGAACGTTGGAATCTACCTTTTCCTTAGAGGAATTATGGCTCCCCTGCCAACTCAAGGAATCTTCTTCAGCATCCTCTGGTGCTGTCAGTACTCTCCATTAATTTTTGCTACGTTAGCTGGTCATCATGACAAGCTGTTCTCTTGGCGCTGCCACCTGACAGACTGGCCATCCTCTCTGGTACTAGCCAATGACTGGCTGACATTCTGTCAGGTCCCCTTTCAATGCAGCTCTTTTTAGAGAGGAATCTGTTGCCTGTGTAGCCCTCAATGAATATTCACAACACAGGAAAACAACTAAAGAAGCCCTTCCCTTCCTTCTCGACTTCTGCAGGATTTCTTCTCCCCAGCAATGAAAACTGCAGCTGCTAAGGCTGCTTCATTACTTTGTATACAGTCCCCTTCTCCCTCTATCAGCAAGTACAAATTATTTCCCCCCAAATCTTTTTTTTCCCCCTCGCCACTCCCTTAGTATTTTGGTATTTTTGAAGAAAAGTAATACAAGAAGTCCTCACTGACATACAAAGAAGACTAGACTCATCTAGTGCCCCTCCTTCTCCAGTGGATGAAAGCAAACTGGCCTCTCTCTGAGGGAGCTTCTGGCTAGCCAGAAAGTGTAGGGTTGCTTTTCTGTCAGTTCACAAGGGAAGGTTATCGCTGAGATAATTGTTTTAAGTCATGAAATGCACACAAAATCACTTAGATATTCAAGCAAAATAATTTGTAGCCGACTCAACAGATGCACAGGCTATAGAAAATGAAGAAAAGGTGTTGTCTCCAGCAGATCAAGCAAAGGACGTAAATTACGAGCTATTTGGCCTGTGTAGGTATTTACTCTTCTCCCTGGACTACACATAAATTTGGAGCTCACCAGCTCTGTAAGACACGTAAAAGACATGTACAATAGCAGCAATCCATGCAGTCTCCTGTCCATACCATGTGATGTGTTTGCAGCAGATGGTTGTGCAGCTCCCCACACAGCCGTGAGCTGGGTCTGTGCATAGTAATGACAGCAGTGTTTCCCCTGCATCATGGACTGCGTGTGTGCTTATCTACCAGGAAGTTCTAAGAAGGCAGAAATCCAAGATGAACTACATTATTAGGATTTCTAATGTTGAACTTAAACTTTTAGGTTAACTTAAAAGTATGCACATCTCTAGGGCTGATGTAAGAGTACAGGAAATAGTTTAAATTACTAACTGGCATGACTAGGAGTCAAATGAAATATGTAGCTGTTCAATACATCTGGACAGTTTTTCCTTTCAGGGTCTTGGTGATACTATATCACAACATAAAATTTTCTCCTTTTCAAACAAGATCCTCCACATACCAAACAAGATAATTTCAAAAATGTATAGTAGCCCGAGGCATGCAGATCCTAGCAGACAGTGAATGAACCAAACATGCCTTTGAGACTGATTTTTGTCGTCCACTTCTTTTTTAAAAGTGTGATTTAGTTTTAATTGAAATTAAGAAAAAAATATTATGTTTCACGTATTTTCTGCTAGCATCATCAGTCAACACTATTTTGAACTAAAATCAATTGGTACTTCTTATTTTATGTTTTAATTATTTGTATAGAAGAAAGTGAAGTAGAGATGAAAACACATCATACATAAATCACATTGGATCCTGATGACAACATAACAAAGGCATTGGCGTATTAAACCCCATTGTTATTTAGGGATATCTGAACACAAAAGGAATATTAAGGTAGATTATATTCTCAAAATACTGCATCAACAATTATACAGACTGCACAAGTATTCTTTGCTGTTTTAAGACTATAGTGCATACACTGCCACTAAAGTTTATGACAGGATTGAGTAGGTAAAGAACATCTTATGAAGTGTTTAATAATTAGAAATTCATTCTATTTTTCCATCACATTAGTCAGGAGCCGAATGTGACTATTCTGTTTATATCTACTCAGTGAATCATCTCTAGCAATAAATTCTAGGTTATTAATGAAATTTACAAACTATTTACACTTAAACACTGTGAAACAAGTTATCATTTAGCTCACATGCTACTGTGTGTATTTCCTGACTGAACTACGAATACCTGCAAACAGTAGGATCACTTGAAGATATTACTTAGGCTGTCCTCTTAAAGCAGTCTGTAGAGATCAATGTTTTAAAGAGAGAGACAGTAAAATTAATTGCTTAACATGGGGCAACTCGATACATATTCCTTACGGAGGAACATGAATGAAATATGGAGTCGAAGCAGTGGTAGCAGTTACTTTCTAGTGCTATACATCTGTTTGCCAATGTCCCTCTCAAGTTCGGTATCTCAGGTTATTCAGCTTACACAATTAGTTCACAAAACAGTTTGTCTTTATTTTACATTGCTTTAGCTGAAGTATTCATTACACTTATTATTTGCACAACAGTGATAAATTAAAAGAATTGAAAAGACAGCTGTGCTAGAGCTTCCTATAATTCAAGGAAGTCACACTCTTGGTAACTCAATGGCTATCTGCTTTAGCAGCAGCACTGCATCATGTTAACTGGCATTACTGGAGCCCCAGAACAACTTAAGAATCACTTTTGAAATCCCAGTGTGCAAGAGGATGACAACTTCTGTAGCTTGTGCTACTAATAATTTGTTTAATCTTCAGGATGACAGAAAAATTATTTCCTTCCTCCTGGACAAATGCACAGCAAAAATACATCCTCTTTTTGTCAACTCCCTTTTATGGTTTTGACTGTAAGTTCATTGGGAAGTCTTACGTGTGGGAGTAGAATCACTACCAATTGAATTGTATTGGTAGTGACAGTGGCATACTCTCCCTGGCTAGATCTCCAGTATTATACAACAGTAATGCAGTGGACTGAACGGGTGTAACGCGTGGACTTGGACCCAAGAAAAAAAAAAGAAAATTAATTTACATGGAAACTTGCTTTCATACAAAGAAAAAGATGCTGGAAGAAACCAGAGTACTTTTCATTGGCTTCCAATTTGTTTCTGATGCCAACTCAAGGTCATTAGACAAACAAAAGGAGAATAAAAGTTCCACAAAATCAGTGGAGTCGGCAAACTAATGAAACAGGGTTGGCAAACGGACTCTTGCTTTCATCTTCAAGGAAACACAATGTACGTGATTTTTCTCCTGTCTGCCGGCTTGTGAAATCACTGTTTCTTACTTGTAATACTTCACTTGTTCTCCACTAATTTATTTGAAGGTTAAGTGAAAATGGAGTTGTAATACCAAGGATAGTGACAGTGATGGGCAATACAGACCACAATAATAGCCACTGAGTTTCTTAGCAATAAAAGACAAAAACTAAAGGATGGAAGAAGGGGATGGTGTTCTCAACAGAGAAAGTTTTTTGATTTATTTCTTTCATTGATTTTGTAGCAGCTGCATTAAACAAACAAACAAACAAACAACAGTACCTAAGGGTAGAGTTTCTCTCATCTTTTCACCAAAAACTGAAGTTACAAATTGAAAACACAGTTTTTGCTTCCAAATACCATGGTTTTAAAAAAGTGACTTGGGACTTAGCTCAAAGATGAAAGGTTGAAACTTGTCTTTTGATAAACAGCTTGATTTTACATAGCTGTTAGGAAAGTAAACTAAAGATATGCTAGTATTTCGTTCCGTTTGCTGCAGCAGACACAAATCTGTGGTTATAGCAGATATTTTTACTATAATGAGTTTAAAACCTATTATATATCAATATCAATCAAGCTATTTTGAATGACCCTATACTATCCTGGTAACATTGAAATACTGGAATTGACTTCAAAGCTTAAAAAACTGCATTTTTACATTTGTATACTTTTTCTGTTATACACACTTTTTTCTTAAGAGCTTGCATCAATTAAAATCATGTAGACTTATTGGAGACCAGCTGTTCTCGTTTGTTATGCTTCAGTAGACAGGGACTCTGTGATTAACGGTCCTTGTTTTTCTGCAATCTGTAGTCTCTCTTTTCTTCCTGCTCATGTACTGTTTAATGAGATAATCTCAACACTGATATTACTAGCTCTATTTCTGATTTACTGGAATAATGCCCAGAGTTTATTGCGACAGAAGGAAAAGTATCCTAAATCGTCGCATTGGATTCTGTTTGAGGGGTGGTGTGGCTTTCAAGAACCAAATGACTTAGTGCAACAGAATGGGTGTATGTTCTTCACTGCTTTAATATATGACTGGAAATCTAATGTAACAAAGGTCAAAGGAGAGATCTGAACAGGACTATGAGAGATGTCTCAAAACTCCAACTTGAAAACTTCAAAAAAATAAAGCCACAGAATTTCTGTAACTATACTGTAACTGTAGCAAGCTGAAAATTCCAACTGATAACACAGACTGTTTATGCTGTCTGAACTTGTTTCAATTTTAAACAATTTTTTGCTCTTGTCTAATATGACTATGTATGAGATGTACTAGATGATGCATTTTTGTATTACAGTATTGGACTTCTCATTTGTTATGACTAAGGCCGCAAAACACAGTTGCTCAGTGTATGGTGGTGTGTATACATTTTAAATGTTGTTATCCAAACCTGGCCTTAGAGCAATTTGGCAACACAGCTGCTATGTGAAAACAACATTACATGATACCCTGTGTTTTCTCAAAAAAAGCAAAAAATCTACTGACAAACGTGCTTTATTTTCTACAAAGCATTAGAAATAACAAGCACACTGCTCAGCATGTAATCTAAAGTTTTGCAGCATATAGCAACATGTCTACTGCTAAGAGCTAGATTTTTTTTCTGAGGAAAGAAACCAACACATAGATTACTCAGGCAGACAATCAGAAGTGGCCAGGTGACATAAAAATTAAATAATTCTGAAAATGTTTTTCTTCCCTATTGAAATAAACTCAAAACTTCACAAAGATGTTTTGCAAAATTATATTTTAAAGAGATACCTGTTTTCTCATAGAAATAACATGAAGGAACTACAGCCAGAGTGACACAGAGGAAGAGGTAAATTGGAAAAGAGTGTTTGTCAGGCCAGAGGGCCCTCTAGTCCCTGTACTGTTAAGTCCTCAGGTAATTGAGCTAGCTATGAATTTTTCTCCAGCAGTTCTAAGGGCCATGATGATTTCATATATATGTGTATGCACAAGTACACACATGCACACACAGATACACATGCATTCACACCCATGCATATACATATAGCAAATGTATGAAGTTATTAGCTATCATAAGTAAATTTCACTTTTCAAATATTTTTACTATGCTTTATTTATAGCCACAACATTTGGCCTACTAGCAGCTAGGAACAGTGATTTTGGTGTTTCACACTTGAGAAAATTTTTGTTTCGAAACCTTCACTTGGTATGCTTTCTGTAGTCTCAGATCAAATCCCCAAAATCGTTTATGTATTTGCCGAAATATTTTATGTAAAAAGCTCTAAATAAAGTAATAAGTCAAATGAACAGCTGAGGGGTGGACTGGGGAGAGTAGAAGCTATCTGGTACAGTTTTAGCTATAGAGGGAAAGTAGAAGTGATTGGGTGTAAGACATCTTTCAGTTCTTTTGGTCCTTGTGTTATTAAATACAGCTGTTATCTCCAAGAGGAATTAATATATAGCACATCAGCCATTTTCTGTTAATCTGCTTTTAATGCACCAATGTGAGGAAAATGTGAATAGATTTGCAATTAGTTGATAACCATGAAATAGAAAAACATTTACCAAATTATTAATCATACTTTGTCATGTGTTTTCTTAAGTCTTGGACATGTGCTTTTAAAATGAAGATATATACGTAACCAATGTAACACAGCAACTGTATTTGCTGTTTTGAGACTTCTCTGAGTCGTTATCAAAACCCAAATTACTATACACTGTGCTAATGTTATTATTGCATATTTCAAAGTCTCATTATGGAAACAGAACCTTTACGTACAGAGCTGTGTAAAAATAGACCTTAAATATCTTAAACAGCTCTATTTGCCTTCAGAAAAGATGTTCAGCAAGCAGATACTGTGCCATAATGCATTTAAGAGTATTTTTAATCTAAATGAAACTGAAAACAATAATATTGGCAGGATCCTGGTGAACTAAACATTACTTTGGGGAAAGACTGTGAAAGTCACCATTAAAAAAAAAGAACAGAGATTCTTAAATTCAAGGTTAGATCTGGATACAGAGATCTTTTTAATATGCCAGAATGAAAAATATCACTAGGACTTCCGTAATTAGAAGAGAGTTTATTGCATCATGTACAGATTAGAAAAGAAGTATTGCTAATAATTACAGGGTCTGGATATTCCTGGAAATGGCAACCAACAGATTTCTCTAGTAAACAGTTAATGAATCAATAAAAGGTTATTTTTTAGAGTAACATCTAATCTGGGGTAATTTAAGCACAGAGAAATCAAACTTGTTTTAAACTAGCCAGCTTAAATTCTTGCAGCACTTCCTCTGCAGTGGCACCAACTCAGATTGCATTACAAATCCTGCCCAAGAATTATGCATAAAAAAATCAAAACCAATAGAAAAATGAATCCATGTTGTCATCTATGATGTTGTGACTGTAATGTTATTGCTACTTGTTCAAATACAGTTAAAAATACACACTAACCAAGTTTTTGAGTTTCAAAAGCCAAATTGCGAAAAGTTATAGTAAAACAGGGAAGGTAGGTTTACCAAAGGTAGGCTATTCCAGAATACTCCAATTGTTGGAAATCTAGCATATGTCAAAATTAAATACAGCATCTATAAAAACCATTGCTATAAAATTCTATTTTTAATGTCTATTTTCCACTTGATTTTAGTGAAAAAAGGAAATATTTTACTGGATATTTGAGGGATTCTCAAGTATTAGTTTTACAGTTGATCCTGTAATTTCTTAAATGATCTTGGTATTAATACTAATGAAACCTCTTAGGGACACAATATTACAGAGGAAGGACAATCTGCACAAGTAGAGTACAAGAAATGGAATTAAATTTAAAATGCAAAGGGCAGGGCCTCAAACGTCAAAGAATAAGAACTTCCACTTTAGGGCTGGAATTCGTGATATAAAAGTGATGGAAAAAGATCATTTCAATTTCACTTGTCTTGCTTTGCTTTCACTCTTAAAGGCTTGCACTGAAAAGCAGCACCTTCAATCACAGTAAGACCGCAAGCACTGATAAGATGAAGCCATGTAAAAGGAAGATGTTATTACAGTATGCATTAGCAAACATATTCCTGCAGAAAAGAAAATAGCAATGTCAATGTCCACAGCACAGATGGGACCCTATCTGGAATACGTCTTCTTGTCTAGCCATCATCTCAGAGAGAACTGATATGAGAAGAAAGGCCAAAGAAAAGAGAAAGGGAATGAAGACACAGATTTATAAAGGAAAATACAGAATATTGATTTTTGTAGTGAAAAAAACCCAAACAGCAGGTTGTGAATGGATATGAATGAGCTGTTTAACTGCAAAGGAGTGACAAAATATTTAAAATGCCTGACGATGTGGATACCAGAATATCATAACAAATGGCAGTAAGTGCCATAAAAATAAATGTAGTCTTGAAGCCAGAAGGTGAAATTAGCACGGAGCAATTTTTCCTAATAGGAGGAATAGCGGATGTAAGTTTGAACAGTCATATAATAGTGTCACAATCCTGACTGGGAGACCATTGCATGTGGAGGAGTTACACACAGCAGTTAACCTGAGTAGGCGCAAGCCTGTGCTGTGCTGGGCTGCATGTGCAGCGTGGTCTCCAGGCTGTGTTGTGCTGCACCCCTTGGCTGTGGAGTGTTTCCAGAGGTTAAAAAGTCTTACCTGTCCATCCTATTTGTAAATGGATGGAAAGGAAATCACATACTATCGACCATACGCTACTGTCAAGCATGCCTTTGAATAACTGTGTTATCATTAAAGCTCTCGGAACGGGGCTGAGCACTGAAACGCGTTGCTTACATCTATATTTTCTTGAAGGTTCTTACTGCATTGTATTACATACCAATTACAGCAACAGAAACTGCAGATGATATCCTTGTATTTTGATACAACGCAAAACCACATAAGTTGCTAAAAAGTCCAGAGAATTACACTGTAGAACAAACTATCAGTTTGCCATTGCATCTCATTCTTCAGTGTTTCTTCTACACTTGCTCCAAAGAGACGCTTAGTAAAGCAGCAGTGAATTATCACAAACAAGCTAACATTGCTAATATTGCGTCAGCATTGGTTTAACAATAGGTCAGAAGGAAAAAAAAAACAAATCTGGAGGGGCTGCAAACTATGACTCAACGGTACAAAAGTGCTTTTTGGTAGTGAATTATTATTCATAAACCATTCAGTGTCTTAATATTGAATGCTACACGGTAAGTGAAAGATAACCAGAGCGCTCCACTTTGCTCTTTACATCTATGTTGTTACCAACATCTGAACAAAAGAACAAACATGTTGTTTACTTTTGTGGGAAGGAAAGGGGGAATATATATACATATATACGCAAATTAGACTCACATAGTTGCATAAATATATACAGAAACACTGCTAAGAGCAGATTTTACTCCACTGTCCTGCATTCTTAAATGTCAAAAACCAGAAGCAAATTGCAAATTAAACAGTTCAACAATATGAAGATTGGAGTAATAGTCAAAGACTTAAGTAGCATTCATCCATCTAACAATCTAACAGATGTATGGTTCACGCATCAAATATTTTAAAAACTCAGAATAAACTGATTCTACATGGAAGTTAATTAATTGAAGTCAAATTAATCAAGAATTTGGACTAATATAATTCTCTTCCTCATCACAAGCAGATAAAATATTAGAATTTTAAGTAAAAGTGCATTATATTGCATCACTTCATGAGGTAAATCTGCCGATTGTTCAGAAAAAAAATTCTAAACCAAACAGCGTATCAAGGAGATAAACATACTGTATGAGTAAAATTACAATTTTTATAAATCCTCAAGAGAGATATGCAAATAGGAAAATTTGAAGCAGCCACATGCTCCATTTTCATAGGTCTAAACACTTCCCTGTATAGCCTTTTTCAATATCTTACTGTTTTCTGAAAACATGCATTAGTATTTTAAAACCTATTCTCTGTCAACAAGCACTTCTCTCCATTTAAGAAACATCAAAACCAGCTCATTCATTGGGTCACAAACTTAAAACAAGACGAAAGAATCTTTCTCTCTTCAGTATGAATATTGTCTCCCCTTAACCTCCCTCTGTTAGGGAAGAGGAGAGGATTGAAAATAAAACTTTTTTTAACTGTTCCAAAAGTGAAGAAGACATTAATTTTTGGAAGACAGACCTTTGAACTTCTTGAAGAAAACTACTTTTTATCTTATTGCTTTATCAGCCTCCCAAATTCCCCTTACATCCATTTTGCCATAAATTTCTTACAGCAAAGGCAACCATTATTTGTTGTTTCTCTGAGCATCACATAATTCGTAACTTCTGTGTTCCAACACAAAAAATATATTAGAAAAAAAAAAAGCTCCCTTTTAGACTTTGTTAGGCTTATAGACAGAGAAATGTTCCAAATTAATGAGGGGGTTAATTAGGGCTTTAGCCTTGCTTTTTTGCTACTTGCCCAGAGACTTATGTTGAATTTTACATACTAAATGTGTAATCCAGCTTAGAAAATTGAAAGTTAGATGATGTGAAAGTCATTGATATGTATGTTAAAAGAAAACACAATAAAAATGAAGATATTTCATTCTGGAGCCAAGAGCTCTAATACAAAAGCCTAAAATTTAGGGCAGTGTTAGAGAATGCTGAAAAGAAAAGAACTGCCTACAAATTTATTTCTTCATACTTACTGAAAATTCTTTTTTTAATTTAAAACTGGAATTATTCGGACAATATTATACAGCAGCAGTGGATCAGGATATTTGCCTCATTGCCTTTGATGTGCTAATAAAAATTATTTAAACGGCAGTGATTGTATCAGATACTTAAAATATGCATAAAAGAACTAATAGTACTTTTTTTTACTCTAACTTACTATAATTTGTTAGAAGGCTGTATAGCTAGCTATGTATTTGTTACAAATAACTGCCTCCTCAGACTCTTTTTAAACCTCAATTCAAAAATGTCATTACACGAAATTTATTTTTATGCAGAGGTTTCCAGTATTCCAAATCACTTGCTTCAAAATATTTTGCCCAATGCTTTAGGCTGTCAGAAGCAAAAGAAAATTTAGATAAATGTGATGACAATTTTGCTCTTAGCAAAGCCCAGTGTGTGTGAATTTATTTTATCAGGAATTCTGATAAAATTCTGACCAAGATACCACACTAGTGTCTCTGAAGAGAAATGACACACAAACACTGCATTCTTATAACTATTGATTCCTTATGTTGTGTGGAAGGTTGCTGGTTGGGAGACCTAGACCAAGATGTATTGGAATAACTTCTACAATTTTTAGATTTATCAATTATAAACTGTGGATAATGTACCTACCTGACGAGAATACCAAGATTCAAATATTTCAACGCATGTAAAGTGATGACTTACTGTCCAGAAGCAGCTAGCAAACGTACAAATAATTTTTATTTTTCATCTTCCCTCACGCATTCCCACACCACTTTATATACTTTTGCTATATGCTATAAACTCTTAGGAATCAGTATGTATATTTATTTTCTAACTTATTATGTAGTACTTCCCACAACAAAACTTGCAACTTGGAGACAGGTAAGGGCAAACATAATATGTAACTGAATAATAAACAACAAAGAAAAAGTCTATTTCCATAATAATTTTCAGATTTGCTGCAGCTACAGCTTTGATGATCCTGTTTACTTCACATCTCTGGAAAAGAACTGATATCTTTCAACACTGTACAAGCAAATATATAAATACCTAAAAGAAGTTGCTGCACCTCAATAAACACTGAATGTATATACAAAGAGAATTACAATATCACTTAAACTTCCAGTCAAAACCATACTGTGTACTATATTTGTGTTTTCAAATCTCAAAAAAATCCAGCCCAAAAATGAAGTACAGAATATATTGTTCAAGGACTCACAAAAAAAACCCCCAAAAACAAACCAAAAAAACCAACCAAAAAACAACTGCTGCATTTATTCACTGAATCTTGGTCTTCTGACTACAGACCTAATTCCTTAATAGAAACACAGATTTTTTTCTTAATCTTAATAAAAGTGTAGCATTCATGCTCCATAAAACTATAGCAGGTTTTACTTGGGTGACTAAATACCAATTAAAGTGCTCAGCGTCTGTTTCAGTTTGAAAATTAGAACCACACATTTATTTTCAGTCGGGATTTCTAGAATGAGGTACTGATAAAGTAAAAATTGGGAAAACAGTCTCTGATTAATTTGACATTTACCACAGTTTCCCAAATTCACAATTTATTTCTGCTAAACTTCCAGTATTTTACAAAAATAAAAGCCTTTCAAGGCAGAGAAAATACTTCCCTGATACAGCCAGCTGATGTACTCTGGCTAGTACTGATCAGCAGATCAGCCAAAAGGTGGTGGCTGGTCTTAACAAAACCAAACACATCAGTTTGTGCGAATACAAGGTAAAATGAAAAATGTTTTGACAAAAAGCAGAAAAAAATTTTCTAGTTCTGAGAAGGCTGCAGAAAGAGAAAGTGAAGTTTTTTTTCTATGAAAACAAGACTCAAACAATGGAAGAAAAAAATTCAAGATAAAACTATATCCACCTTTAGAAAGGCAAAACTAGTAAGCACACATTATTAGAAATCTGGAAGGTAAGTCTGGGGTTTTTTTTAAATGAGATATTTACTTTGTGTCACATAGCCTTACCTTTCTCTGTTAAACTTCAGAGAATGTAGGATACCTGGTCGCTTCTGTCGGAGATTCCACAAATGAAGTGCATCATCTGCACTTGCACTGACCAAAGCACCCTACAGAAGACACAAAACACAGCACAACGTATTACTTTTCTGCAGATTCTGTCTTATTCTTAAGTGATCCTCACTGTTAATGATCTACCCATAGAAAACAATACAGTTTATGAAAAATGCTTGCTTTCTTCTAGAAAAAAATATATTCTATCATAAATGTCAATTTGAATTGATCTGGTAAATGTAAATGTTTTAATTAGTACAAGATCAGCCAAAGTGAAATTAAAACTCCATCAGTCGAATATGCAAATTAAAGCTTTGTACCAAGGTTACACAAATTAACTCTCGTGTATTTCCACGCAAGCACAATGATGAATGAAATGCAGAACAGACAACACTTACTTAGAAAGGTGACCATGAGCAACATAACAAGAGAATAAAGTGATTAGCGCATGCACACACACACACACCCACACAAGTGACAGTGCCAAACTCAGTTTACTACTCATAATCCAGACAATGTGAAATTCAAAACCAGAACTGGGAAAAGAAGATGCAGATAAGAAAGGAGGGACAGGTATCAGGGCAAGAAGACTTTGGAAGAACTAAGAGATGTAGACAAAAGGACAGAGTCTTTATCACAGATCAGAATACTCTGAAAACTGGTTCTGCTTCTGGTGCCCCAAAAACGGACATCTTCCAAGGCCCAGAACCCTGCCTGCCTGGACAGCTTGAAGTGAACTTATTCTACCTCCTTCCTGCTATATTTCTCCTCATCATGGAACAGTGATGTCATGTGAAAATGGACTGCAAATGAAGCTCTCTACTGCTGCTGATGTGTTTTACTACATTTACACCTCAGATTAGGTCTAGTACAATCCTAGTAACTGGTGACATAAGCAAATGAAATTTATGAAGAGACTTCTCTAATAAAGTGTAATCCATGCTTTAATTCTCATCTCCCAAGGACTTTGGACCAATGTCAGAGAGAATATCCATCACAAAAATCAAGTTAATCCTGTGTATTAGGGGCTCTGCTGATCACCTAACGAAAAGAAAGAACACTGATTCAAACCTTGGCCTCCCTGTTTTCACCCCTGCCTTCCTGGAAAGAATTTCATTGGATTAATTGTTTCTAAAGTTACAGTCCTCCCTCCTCAGTTTCTATGGTTCGGGTACTTTCTCTGAATAGGTGTAGAAAAAAATAAACATTTCTCACGTTTAAAAATCCACAAAACTAAAATTCTTTCCTTGAGACTCTCCAAGATCTCCACGTTTAGAAAGAGAACTTGAAACTGTTGAAAATGTTTCCTTACCTCATGGGAGAAAATTAATTGAAACTGGACTACAACTAGCTTATGATTTGGGCAAGTTATGAGGTTCTAGAAGAAACCCCAGATTTATACTCCAGAAAGTCTTGCCTCTTACCATCTCCAGAGATATTCTGCACAACACAAGCTATATTCTGTCACTGTTTCTTAATTTTCTCTAAAATTGATTTCTACAAACCATTTGCAAAAACTAAGCATGATGGTTTGATTTATGATCCTTGCAATTGCTTTTTCTTGCTTCTAGTAGCATATCCCCAACTACTGAATTTTTAGCCAATAACCATCAATGTATTTCCATAAAAAGATTTATCTCCTTCATTAATTTCTGTTTGAAACAGGACTGTGCAGCAGTAATTTAGTAATTTAATGGATTTTACATTTACCTGCACAGATTCATACAGTGACTGCCTTTTGTTCAATACTTTATACGGATGTATATGAAGGCAGTACTTTTCCCTGTGTGCAGTCCCACAGTATTCTACGAGGCAGTATGGTGAACGTCCTCCAGACGTATGGCACGCACTCGTTAGCACAACTTGTCAATGTGAAAAGTTGTATCACTGAATTACAACACACAAATTGACTTATTCAACTAAGTTTATACAGCAGAATCTGAGTAAATATGTCCTTACCTCATTGATTAAGAACTGGAGCTGCAGAACTGCAGCACCGCTTTCATGTTGGCAGTAGCAATCAACACCAGGCCTGCCCAATCTGTTGCCATCAAAGTCAAGGATTCTAACATTCCTGTTATCACAAGAAGTAAAAGGGGGGGGGGGAGGGGGGAAGAACTACTAATTAAATTCCAATTAACCTTTAATTAACCTTAATTTTTCTTGCTTTCTGTAAAACAAAAGAATTCATGCTGACTTTCCACTGTTCTAATTAAAGTAGTAACATCAACAGGCTGAAACATGTCCAAATTGTGAGTGATCTGTTCTTGCCTGGGTCTTTTTTTGCCTGTGAAATAAAGTACATGAATTAACACAAAAATCCATCAGGATGCACCTTAAATTTCTTTTTACACATTATTGGTTCATATAACACATGAATGTATCAGATTTTTGTACTTATCAAGACATGATAAAATTAATAATTTAGGAGTAAGGGCAGTAACACAGTTCTGGAGCAGGATTTTTTTTTTTTTAAATCTGAGAAAATGCTTTTTAGAGTGAGTCGTTTCACACTTACATAAAAGCTCACGTGTAACTATTTTTTTCTGTCTCATCAACAGGAGTACAATGCAGTGCCATGCAGAGCTACCCAAGTCTAGCTACGAACTACATTCCCTAGTTCAGTCCCCAGTCTGAGTGAAATCACAGTTACACTGCTTCTGGCAACCCAGCCAGCTCACTTGGAATCAACATCGACACATCGCTTTGCACCAATATCTTGTTGTCCAGATATACCACGAACGTAGCTTTCTATCTGTTCTCTTTGGGTCTTTTTCTCTGCATGATAACTTGCCACTGCCCTAACTTGAACAATGGCCTTTCCCACCCGTGTCAGAGACTAACAAGACACTGTTGTTTCAGAAAATTACTAAAGATAAAACGTAAAACAAAAGAAGAGAGGAATGTGAAATATATTATTAAGAACAAATCATACAAAACAGGTGAAACACCTTGATATGTATTCAAAACACCAAGATTATTATCAGAAACAAAATTTTACAACACAAAGCCCTATCTACTTGTTATATATGTTCATATTAGCATATTGTAAAACCCTGAACAAAAATGCCAACTGTCCACCTATACAGCAGGCAAAGGTTAGAATCTTTACTTCCCCTTTCACAGGTGAAGAGTCTTGCAGTAAACTATTCTAAAAATGGCCTCAGGGAAGTAAAGTCCATAGATTAGCAAATTTGAGGGTTAAAGTTTGAAGTATTAAGTAATTACTTTTCCAATTGTTAAACAAGCAGTTTAATGGAGACTACTGACCTTGAGAGACCCAAGCTCTACTCCTAATTCCACCTATTGGTCTAGTGGATAATCTTAGGGCAAAAAAAAAAAATTTCTTCCCTGTGCCCTCATTTCCCTGTTTGTAAGCCGGAGATAGTCTTTTACAAAAGAATACAATATCTCCTTTGACAGGGATCTCAGTGTACTGGTATCTACAGATGAAAAGCTGCGAATAAAACATCACAACTACATTACAGGACAATAAGGTAGAGAAAAAAAATCTGAGTAACTCTATTTGCCACTTGTTCCCAGTCTGTCATCCTGAATACAATCATAACCAATAAAATAATTTAAAAAACTGTGCATCATAAACAACCTATTTAAAATTGTCAATAAAGATGGTAGTCTAGGATACTTTTAAAGGGTTGATGGTAATCCTCTGGTCCACTGTTCTGTGGCACTCTTTTTATACTGTTCCCCACTGCTTGTTGAGAGAAGAAGCAAGACTAGCATCAAACCCAACCAACCCACCCACCCAGTGGGGATTTCAAATTAAGTGGAAGTTTTAACAGATAAGTGTTTTCCCTTTAACTTGAGCTTCATCTTCAGTATAAATATATGGCACTAGCTAATGATTGTCCTTAATGAAAATTACACTAGCATTGCCCTGATTAAGTGGCTGTCACCCCTCAGCATCAGTATCATGCTAAGTCAGTTTTCTAGGAAACATCCGAAAAAAGTAGATTATTTAATTCAGCATATCCCAAACAAATAAAGCACTCTCCAATAATTCACATTAATTTGCATAAGTGTTCACCCTGAAATACTTCACAAATTACTAAAATAAGAGAGAAATCGTGCTGTCTGCTTCAGTCTGGCCAAATGCCCTGAAGTAAGGACTGATGCTTAAATAGCAGCATTATCACTGACTGATGGTGATTTCCAGACATTGTGGGAGCTGTGGTGAGGTCCTTCCAGTTGAAGGAGCTGAAGAGATATGATGACTTGGCACATGTTCTTGGCACTTTAGCCCATCTTCTGCAAATTCTGTGCTTTGCTGCCAAGCATGGAGGAGTATAAAAGTACCTCATCAAATCTTTTCATACCAGTGTACTCCGCCAGGACGTACAGCAGAAGTAGACAGTCTACAGGCTTTGAACTGAATTTATTCTTTTACTTCTCCCTTTTTATTAAATAATGGCTCTGCTGTCAGGGAGAGTGGAATATCTCTGAAGATATTAAAAGGGGGGACTAATACAGATACATCTGAATATCTCAAAGAAGAAATTGTGGGTTTCAAGGATAAAGGCCAGTCACTATCTTCTCCTTCTTATCAATATATTGGATCTCCCAGGGGCCTTCACAGACATGTCAGATTATCCTAATTTACACATAAAAGGCAAAAAGATGAAAACTAAGTCTGGATGACTGTTGGGATCTAGAGTGAAACAAGTAGAATCAGAATTACGTGCATCAAGCAGTGAAAGTGTCACAGTAATAACATTCTAACAGAAGAATGTTTTTTCTGAAAACAACATTTAATCCTGATTTTATAATCTGAATATGTGAAACAGGATATTTTGCTCTGTATTCACTTGTATGCAACAGTTTTTTATAGAGTATTTCAACATCCTGCTATTCCAAAGCTTATAATTATTTGGAAAAAAAAATCAGTTGTTAGGATGCCTAATTTTAAGTACTCGAATTCAGCTTCCGAGATGCAGACTTCCATGGGAGCATAACACATTATTAACAAAGAATTTACACTCTCATGTTTTGAGCCATTCCACCAGAAGTTGAAGAAAATTTCCATTTCCCAATATTACAACATGATGCAGACTTTTTCCTCCAAACTCTTATGGTCACTTGTATAAAAGATCAGTTAGTATATATCTGATATTCTCATGTCGTATCCATACTTACTGTGTCTTGAATGCCTGATGTCAGAGCACATGCATACGTGGATACGTTTTACTGGAAACCAAAGTTGCCAGTGAATTATTACATACATAGGAGGGGTATCAAAGCTTCTCATAAACATGATCTATGACCAAACTTTCCACAGCATCCCACAACAGTCTTGTTCCATAACTCATTTTTACTGTATGATACACACAGATCTGATGTCTCTCGTTCTTCTCAGAGGTTAGTATTAATGAAATCCAAAGACTTGAAAGTCTTGTGTGTTCACAGAAAACCAAAAGTGCAGATACTTCAGAACTGACTCCTGGAGTCAAGACCAGTGATACATGCAGCAGGTATTTAACTTCTTATGAGCAGAAGGTCCAGAGGTAAGGCATGCTTTTCTTCATTAAGATGGGTGATTCTTTAGTAGTGTCAAATTAAATCTTTTTGCCATAGCAAGGACTGCAGACTGATTCGTTCCTCCTCGCAAGGGAGAGGAACTGAAGATATGGTATCATAAAGGACCACCTGCCAAGGCATGCCAAGTGGCTAACAAATACCCCTGTCAAGTAAAAACTGATAAATTACAGATGGCAGCTCTTTCAAAACTGAAACTCTTCTGTAAAAGAAAATGACACTATGCTATGTAAAGAAGCAACTGTAACTTTTTTCGAGTACTTAACTTCTTCTGTGACTAAAAGCAATCTATGTACAGAAACGAACAGGGAAGTAAGGAGTTATAATTATTAAGCAGAAACAATGTTCTCACACCCACTGCTTTATTAAAAGACACACACAGAAATAGGCAACCTCCATTTATAGCCCCTCCTTCAAAATATTTGGGAATTGTAGGGTGCTGCAGAAGTAGTATTGCTGCTTGAAGGAGTCCTGTCATCTGATCTGCACTGACTGGTACATGTTTGAGTAAGAATATGCAGCATGCTAAGAGCAGATGCTTGTGGGCTGGTGTTACTCCATTATATAAACCAACTGTAAAATTGATTTAGGGTGTAACTTAAATATAGGACAGCTTTTTCTTGCAGAGGACCTATTCCACTGACTTGAGTGATTTATCAGTTTAAAAAGCACCAATGTATTTAACTAAATAGTTAAGTAATAGAATAGCCTAAGGATTCAAACACACCGCTAACCAACAAAACCAACCAGAAGGTTAGTCGGTTGTATCTGTGTCGAAAGATAACAGTTATGAAAACGTCATCTTTACGACCTAGATTTGCAGTTTTGAACTTTCAGTTCTGGAATATAAAACTTTGCAGTTCCTTTGTGGAATTTCTATAAGTCTCACATACATCAGTTTTGTGTCTACTATGGAGCGTGCATATTCTAGGACAAATAAATGCCACAGTACTAGGTTTTGTCCTTCAAACAAGCTTCAAACTGAGTTTTTTTTCTCTTTCCATGAGAAATTTTATCTTCATTTAAACATTTCAAACAGCAGAGAATCCATAATTTCTGAAGTATCTCGCTCTGGTGTTTCACTATCCTCACTATTAAGAATGTCACGCTATATGTAGAATCAATACATTTAGCTTCAGTTTTAAGTGTTTTGATCTTATTATGCTTTTCTGTGCTAAATTAAATACTTTCTATTAGCAGAAATGTCGTGCTTTGAAACTGTGATCAAGCTGTATCTTATTCATCTTCCACACAAATAAAACCAAAAAACCCTTGAGCTCCTTTATTCTCATGTCACACAGCAGTTTTGTTACCTCTAGAATAGTCCTTATTGTTTTTTCTACCTGTTTTAGAATTCATTCTCAAGTTCTTTCAAGTACCAACAGAGGCACACATCATCTTGGTAATGGTTTCTTTAATACAATGTAAAAACATATATAGAATTTTAATATTCCTTAAATTCAAGATAGGTTTTTAATGTGTGTGTGTGTGTGTGTGTGTGTGTGTGTGAGTGGGACCTCTTAATTACCTTAGTAAATCAGGAAACCATATTGTTTATGTTATTGTTTATGTTTATGTTTTCTTCTCCATTGCTTTGCAAAAAATAAGTGCCCTTACTGAGTGTCATTCTGTTAACTACATGTAATTAAGCTCACCAAATTCCGTAAAAAGGACATGCAACCTAATCCTGGCTTTATGACTTCCTGTTTGCTGTGGATTCACTGGACACTGCTTTGTTAAACAATAACTTTTAGTGTTTTAAACACAGAAGGATTCCATTTTACTATGAGCTTCATTATGTCTTGAGTTCATTCAGCTGTTCAAATAAAGAGGTCTTCTTTTTTCCCCCTCCACTATGAAAAGGTGAAATACTTCTGCGCTTGGCTGCTCTCTTAGGACGCCAAACTTGATGTGTTTTACAAATAAATTTTTGGCACCGATAAGCACGAGCTTTTCGTCTACAATGATATTTTTCTTATTTGTCTTGACATAGACTTCTCTGTTCCTGCATACAAATTACATAAGAGTCAATCCTAGGAACAGTTAAATATCCATTATGATATATACAGGCTGAAAAAATTGCTTTTGGCAACTTTGATTTCTTTCAGGTTAAAGTACTTACATATGGCTTGTATTTAATGACAAGTCTATATATAGAGACTACAGTTGGATAGCTGAACGAATGCTATGAAAAATATGACCATTTATTCAAGTAAAATGCAAATTCGCATCAACACTATTCATAATTTTTTGATTCCTATAAATTTAGAAACTATTTTATTTCCCAAAATATCTGCAGATACCACAAGCATTACCAATACTCATAGGGCTATATATTTTCATCTCTTTGTGAGACTGCCTTCCAAGATCTTTGTCATTTTGGGAATCATCTGTTCCAGAAACAGAATATGAATACAATTACCATGTGATTGAACTCAATCGACCCTAAACCTGAAAGAGCAACTTGTGAAAAGCACATATTCAGAGCTTATGACTCCTCCAGCATTGTTTCACAAAAAACATGTAGGTGAATAATTTCATGTTCTATTTGTGGAATATCAATAATTTTCAATTTCCATTTGTGTATGCTTATATATACACACATATATAAAATAATGAACAGAAACCATCTAGCTCTAAATTCACCTTCAAAAAGGAGCCATTTAGTTCTTAGTTTGCTGGTATTTTGTAACAGCTCCATATCGCCAGGCAGACACCCTGAAATCTCTACATGTTGAGATTGTACATCTTGCAGTAGTTACAAACATTAAGAGTTTGCATTTACAGTGGGCTTCCTCTTTTCCAGGCAGTCATAAACCTCAGCAAGCTCAGTGACACATACAGATAAAAACAAGAAAGGCCACAATGAGTAAAAACTGAAATCTGCCGGAGTGAGGAGTGTATCGATTATATTCACAGGGGCTGTTATTTCAGAGAAATTTACAAATGCAGACACAAATTTAGTCAAAGGCATGACAAATATGGGAATTAAAAGAGAAGCATATCTGTAAAGCTTCTTTACAAGCACACCCAGTAAAAAACTACAGAGAGAATAAGCTGTGAAAGAATAATACTCTTGTCCTAATGTACATCGGAGGTTACAGAAAACTAAACTGAGCCAGAAACGAGAGGGCTGTGTATTTTGGAACATCCTAAAGCCAGAAAGTCACTTTAACATAACCAAGAGCCTGCACAGCAACATACAGAAATAGAGCAAAAAAAATTGATAACACAACTGCATTTTATTCAATTTACTGACTTTTAAGTGGACTATGCAAATTATACCATTTGCTAGCCATCTGTACACACTGGGCACAGATGGTAGTCTAACATACTCTCTCTTACAAAAGAAATCATACAGGTAGATTTAACTCAGCCACTTCTAATTTATTTTTTTATCAGCCTTCAGATATTAATATTTAACACAGTATTTTCTCCATGTATATCTGTACACCCAGAACACACATGACATGTGCAGTTACTGATAACAAATTCAACCATCTACAATTACTTTATATTAAAACCCACTGCATATAAAACTTAAGTGTGAAAATTGTATTAGTGTTATCCCCACTTGTACATGCTACCACTGAATTTGTTGATAACTGCTTTATTGAAAGTTTTAGGAAGTTTTGTTTGTGCTCTTCAAGCAAAAAAAGGAAGACTATATAAATTCTACATAAGACTGAAATTTCAGATTTATCATACCTTCCTATAGGAGACATTTTTTTAAGTGATCGTTGAATTTTCAGCAATTTGTAGCAGTGACCATAAGGTGCTGAACTTCTTCATAGCTGCCAGAACAAGTGGCGACAAAAACAGAATGAAAAGTGATCACAGAATAAGTCGTCTTAAAAAAGGTCAAAACTGAATGTATCTAAAACCAGAAAGACATTTTCCTGCTGTAGCTGCTATGGAAAAGTTATACAACTAAAATAACATATTAAACCTTCATCTATGTCATGACAGAGCTTGAGAATACACATTGCACTTTCTCTTTTAAACAGAGACAGCAATTAGCCATGACTGGAAATATTTAAAGCAAGACTTCATGTTTTCCCAAATGCTACCTCCAGCCCCAACCACTGGACTAGGAATAAGGTTGATGAAGCTCTTATGGCCAATTCTATAGTCTGTAGGAGATGAGAACAGATGATTAAATAATGTTGCTTTCTTATCTGAAAGTGCTTCACTATTTCGTCCAATACAGACATGGCAAAGAACAACTTATTTGTTCAGTGGTGTTAGAATAATTAACAGTTGCCACAATTTATTCTGGCTAATTCTTCATGCCAGGTACTTTACAGCAATGAGTCCCACACAACTACAGTTCTGTGTTTCATGAGCAATTCCAGAGTTTTAAGATGAGCTCTGCGTGAACACTGTTTTCTTACTCACAGTTTAGTCAAAGCAGAAGCAATCAGGAGCACATGTATGACTACTTAACGTGGGCCATTTTATGCTCAGACCTGCAATGAGAATGCCCTGGATTCTTATCAGTGCTAAGATCCCCCCAAACCTACTTTGCTTAGGCCTATCAACAAATAAACATAGAACTGAAAAAAAGAATAAAAAAACTTCTACCAAAAAGGTGAGATCATTCCATATTTCTATGAAAGACTATGAGCATCTTAACAAGGCATTCAATAGGAAGTCCTTTAAGCACAAAATAAATGCTTTCTATAATCAACCTGTTTTCTTTCAAAGTTAAATTAACAATTATGTGCAGTGCCTCATATATCAACCTGCTACAACAACAACAAAAATCCCAGAATTAATTTTAAGAAATTTTGTCCCTGAAAATCTCCAGACCACTAGCTATCAAGACAGTTAATCGGTTACGAAAGTGAGCTGACTGACCAATAACATACCACTAGTACAGTTTGTATTCTGATTCACATACTTACTGTAAGAAGTCAACTTTATAAATCAAATTAAATCATCACTATTATAGAATCATAGACTGGTTAGAGTGGGAAGGAACCTTAACTATCGCCTAGTTCCAACCCCCCTGCCGTGGGCAAGGATACCTTCCTCTAGCCCAGGTTGCTCAAAGCCTCATTCAGCCTGGCCTTGAACACCTCCAGGGATGGGGCATCCACAGCTTCTCTGGGCAACCTGTTCCAGTGCCTCACCACCCTCACAGGAAAAAATGTCATCCTAATATCCAATCTAAATCTACCCTCTTTCAGCTTAAAACCACTACCCTTCATCCTATCAATATACTCCCTGATAAAGAGTGCCTCTCCATCTTTCCTGCAGGCCCCCTTCAAGTACTGGAAGGATGGTCTACGGTCCCCCTGGAACCTTCTTTTCTCCAGGCTGAACAACCCCAACTCTCTCAGCCTGTCCTCATATGGGACGTGCTCCAGTCCTCTGACCACCTTCACGGCCCTCCCCTGAACTCACTCCATGTCTCCAGGTCCATGTCTTCCTTATGTTGGGGGTGCCAGAGCTGGATGCACTACTCCAGGTGGGGTCTCACGAGCATGCAGTAGAGGGGGAGAATCACCTCCCTTGACCTGCTGGTCACACTTCTTGTGATGCAGCCCAGGACATGGTTGGCTTTCTGGGCTGCAGCTTCTCATCAACCAACACCCCCAAGTCCTTCTCCTCAGGGCTGCTCTCAATCCATTCTCCATCCAGTTTGTATTTGTGCTTGGGATTGCCTGGCCCATGTGCAGGACCTTGCACTTGGCCTTGTCAAATTTCATGAGGTTTGCATTGGCCCACCTCTCACACCTGTCAAGGTCCCTCTGGATGGCATCCCTTTCCTCCAGCCTGTCAACCACACCCCACAGCTTGGTGTCATGGGCAAACTTGCTGAAGGCGCACTCAATACCACTGTCCATGTCGCCAACAAAGATATCAAACAACACCAATCCCAATACTGACCCCTGCGGAACGCCACTCGTCACGGGTCTCCACTTGGAACATCAAGTCGTTGACTGCAACTCTTCAAGTGCAACCATCCAGCCAGGTCCTTATCCACTGAGTGGTCCATCCATTAAATCCATGTCTCTCCAATTTAGAGACAAGGATGTCATGCAGGACAGTGTCAAATTCTGTTAAGTTTTCTGACTATACTGGAATAAGCAGCAGGGTATGCTGTACAAATACAACCCTGAAGCACTGAAGTAAATGTGGACTCTCTGACGATCATCAGTGATGCGATATATTTCAATCTTAGTAACGCGTCAGAAAATTTCCATGTGTAACGTCACAGAACGTTTTTGTTTAACTGAGACATCTAAGTATAATCATATATATCCTTAGAGAGAGATGTTATGCAAGGGCACTTCAGTCAGAAAAAACTGCACTAATACACAAGTACTAATGCATTGAAAAAGACAGTACCTGATCTTGACTCAGGCTTTGTAAGCAGTCAGTGGTTTAGAGGTTCTTTCACTTGATTTTTTGAACATTCCTATTGTTCTAAGGAATGCGCTCTATAACATCAATATGCCAAAAGAAATACTTAGTTTTAAAGAGTTTCATTCAGACATTTCAGTGTTTATCCAACTACAAAGTAATATGGATGCTGAGATCATATATCACATTCTTTTTAGGCAGTGCAGTGGTGCCCAAATATTAAACTGTTTTATTACTTAACAGGAAACTGCTCCCAGCTTGTTAGTCAGTTTATGAGCAATTCCTCAAATTCATCAACTCTATCAGATCTATTATCATCTGTTTAGTATTGGATTATTCCAGAAGGTCTCTGGTATAACATGAAAAATACTTCACATTCAAGGATGTATTAAAAGGAGGTTCAATTTGTTAAATTCATCAGTAATTTCACTCCTGCCCCTGAAAAAGACAACTGACATTTCTCTAAATTTCTGTTAAGCTATATTAATACTCAGCAATTTTGTGAATCAATATGCTTAGTTTTGATGCTTAATAAAGAAAGATGTTAATCTAGAATTTCATTTGTTAAGCAAAAATAGATGTGTAAAACACACAGAAATTAACATGCTATCAATAGAAGTCAAAACTTGAAATGAAGCTACTCAAATCTGAATAAACACAATTTTAAAAATTGAGAATTTAATTTAAGAAAATTTAATTTAGAGTTTGACGAAGTTTCATTGAACTATTGGGTCAGTTTCTTTTCTTAGGCTTAGTTGAGTATAAATGATACTGTAAATATACCCATGTTAAAAGGCATTCCACATATCAGACAGTCAACCTCAAATAGTTTTGCTTTCTGTTATTGTAAAACTCAATTTTTTAAAAAAAGTTTTCACAACAAACGACATGGAAGAGGCATTACTTTTTTCTAGTGGAAGATATAGGTTAAAACTTATCTACATTTCATCATTCTTATAATCCTTCTGAGTCACATAATTATCCTATCAGATTTTGAAATAAATTACACTATGGACCACAGTTAATCAGCCCTTTCATTCAAATTATATGGAATGGGTAACCAGCAGCTAGTTAAATTGTATTTCAGGAAGTCCTTTTGGTGTAAATGAATATGAACTATGATTTTGCCACTTTAAACAGACACTTGTAGATTGTGTAATACAAACCATGTGCATGTTTGATGCCAGTTGTATTAAGTATTTATATTTTATTTGCATTTAAATTTACAATTATATTAGTTAACACAGGTTAAAACATGAGTAAAAGTTTGAAAGCAGAGTTGGTGAATACTGAATAACTTCCAAAGAACATTAGCATTTTAAGAAAAGAATGATTACTTCTGGGAGTAAACCAAGATGTACCAGAAATCTCTCAGGATCACAGTTTTTCCATGCCAATTACTGAAAGTCCACATGTTTCATTGAAGCAGGACACTGTTTCAGAACTTATCATACTAATATAGTATTAGTTACAGAATAACCCAATTTTGGATCTTGTTGGACAAGAATCAAAAGGAATCAAAACTACTTTTAGACTTCCTTGGCAATTCAAATTAAAAAGAACTGAGACCTCTGCCTCCCTCCAAGGGATTATTCTTTACAGAATTTGAGAGAACTGAAACACTGCCACAGCTGAAGCATAGCTCTGATGTTGAGGCTCTGCCAGGTAGCTGACAGCAAGATCGTACTAGTGGGGGTGGTGGATTCCAGTAATTAAAATCCCTCTCTACAGGATGAAGAGAGCCAGGAGAGACTGTGGAGGCTGGATGATCATAATCATAGAATCATTAACTATCAACCCAGCCTTGTTTTACCATTGCTATAATCTTTGGCAAGATCTACAGGCTTTGTTACCTACTTCAGATCCAGCATAGCTCAATATGAAACGCTACCAGAGCCCTGGTCTCCTCTACTCAAGACAATGAGAAAACGCCTTAAGACCATCTAATTTGTGTTTCTGCAGGGTGATGTGAGGGAGGAAGCCTGCAGGGAAACAAACTGGGCAGAGGAAACAAGACATAGTGTAAGCCATCCATACTGCCTACTGGGAAAGACCCCATAGTAATTTTAATTATTAAGCTAGGTTTCATCTAGGAGACAGCTTCTACAATCTAAAGAGAATCCTAAGAGCAATCTGTCATACATGTGTCATGAGTAAAAGAGAAGAGAAACCCAGAGAAAGCCAGGAAGAAATCCAGCTTGACAGTGTGCGCACACATCAGTTGTGTGAGCTTCTCCCTACATTGACTTTCAGAAGTTGGATATATTACTTGCACAGCCATACTGAAGATTTAGTATATAAATTGCAGGTAGGACTAGGAAGAATGACCGCTGACTAGTTAAAGCCTTTGACTCTCACTAATGTGAAAGACAAATCAGAAATCTTCTTTGGGACACTAAACATGGAGATGTTCCATTAGCTTTTATTTTGTTAAACCCTAATAAACGTTACTGAACATTCAGTAACGTAAAAGCTTTATCTATTCCATTCCATCCCAACAAATAATAATCACAGAAATAATATTTGTTTAATTCCATATTGTCTGCAAGACTTGAAAACCAGATTAAAATATAAAGAGCACCTCTGCACAGACACTGTTTCTGCACCTCTACATTCCTGATTTGCTTTTTCACTAATGCGAATTTATTAATCTAAATGGGAAAAATATATTTTACTCTTCCTAGAACTGGTTTTTTTTCAAATTCAGCATAACCATTAACATATAGATTACTTTTAAGGTAGACAGAATATAAATACAAAAGCTTGATATGGAGCAAAGTCTAGGAAAAGTGAGATATTTATCTCCATTTCACTCCAATACATATGAGCATCACATTGCTTAGGGTGTCAGTCTAGGAAAACACTGGGGTGATTCTGAATTTGGAAACTGGACTGTCCACTTTCAGTTGTCACCCCCCTGCCCTATTGCTCAACTTACCAAAATGAGCAGGAGATTTCCAATACTTGAAGCTCAAGAATCTAGCAACTTTCAAAAGGAGTATATATTTATTAGAAAAACCTTTCTGAGACAGGACCACAATATATTTGCTAAATCAGCTCAAAAAATTTGATCAGATTGGAAAAGACAAGCATATGCCCATGCACATAAACACACTGGGACAGAGAGAAATGTTTGAAAGAGGGGAGGAAATATGAAGATAGCAAGGAAAGAAGGATATAACTGATCAGTGCTTGCAAGAGGCGGAAAAATGAGATCATTCCTATGAGAAAGTCACTGACTCAGCATAGGACAATCAAAATTTTGTAACGCAAAAAGTACTAAAAAGTTAAGGAATGGTAGTGGAACAAAAAATTTACTTTCTGACATACTCCAGATGAAAAAGGAAAAAAAAAAAAAAAGAGAAAAAATCTAAAAAAACCCAAACCCCCCCAGTTCTCTTAAACACAGAATTCTCATGTTGTGAGTTTTACACCTTGGGAGGACTCTGACTCTTCAAAGAGTAGGTAAACGGATTCAGAGTTTAGGTTTGCACAAGGAAATGCCAGTATCTGTATAGATAAAGCAGGAGCTGTACAAGAAGGTCTTCTGAGAACATATATTAGAACAAGCATTGACAAGAGGTACTCACAGCTACTGACAATGCTTGGAGGCTTTCTTGTCCAAATTTGTTGATGGATCTCTTAAAGATGAGATATAATCACATTCTAATACATGTAAAGCCATAGATTGGATAAAGTTACATAGTTTACATGTTTTGCATCATAACATTGATTTGTAGCACAAAAAACCCAAACTGATTAGTAAATGGAAAGAGAAGAAATGTCTCTGAAAGGGATGATTTCAAACTGACCATGTTTAAAGGCAAATGTTTATTCTTACTGAGTCTTCCCATTCCTCTCTGTCAAAGACAGGCATCAGAACTTGAAACTCATAGGTGTCTTCAACAGCCACTTTCCTGCAAGGTAAGCTATGATTATGTAGAACATGTACGTTCAATATCTATATTCATTTTTCCACAAGAACAAGTATACCTCAGACAAAGTCCTCTGCTGTTGCACTCCATAGTGAAAGACTCTTTTCTAAGTTTGGATTTGTCAATGAGTTCAGCTCCATACACATAAGGGATGTTAATTCCTAAACCAGACCTTTGCTATGCAATTCAGTGTCCCATGTTTCTTGTGGCTTGATTTAAATTTTGTTTGTTTTAAAACAACCAACTGTTGAGAAGGAGCCCTAGCTCTAGCTTATAACAAACATTTCCCATGGCAATCCTGTCATGAGTAAGAGAACCGTAAATTCACCATACCAGCATTTTTCCTGGGACTAAGATCTGTGTTTCCCTGCCTACAAAGAGTTAGATGGCACTGGTTGCTCAACACGATTTCTATGATCCCACTAATTTATTTTTTTTTTAAATTAAGGCATGCACAGCAAAGCAGATTCCAACTCCTATTCACAAAGACTATGCCCACAAGCTATTCTAATGTTCAGTATTCATATTCATTGTACACTAATCATCTGACAGGGTTATTTTTTATGGTACCGTAAATTGATAGTGATAGTATCAAAATTAAGTGGTCCCTCTGACATAAAAAAATAATATATTCAACAATATTTATCAAATAGCAATTAAAGTCTCTGAATGGTTTATCTGCCTAGTAACTCAAAGAGACACTGTAGATCTCACACATTTTTATTTTGCAAATCAGTGAAACAGTAAAGGCTCAAATTTTAAAGTTGAGCTTACTGTAGACAACAGAAAATGTCGTCTACCAGCTTTAGGAGGATTAATATTTGCTCCGGCAATCCACAGCACATTAGAATCAAGGGTTACAAGTCAAGCTATCTTTTCCTTCACTATCTCATGACAGTAAATACTTGCAATTTTCTTTAATTTCTTCCAAATTACAACTTTGCAATGAGGGTACATACAATCTACCTGTTGACTTCAACTACTCCAGTGATTTTGTTTCATCTGGAAATTATAAGCACTACTTCTGTTCACTGAATATACACATTGTACATTATTTCCCTGCTATATTTGTTAATGAATAGAATCCAGAAAAATAAATGTGGTAAGAAATTAATTTACAATGATAAATTTCATATTTCCTCTATTCTGGCTGTTCTACCCCATTACTACTCTAGTCTACGGTGGCTAAAAGAAGAAAATAGCTTTTGATACTTATAGATTCATGGGGAAAGGTTTTTTTGTCGTTCGTTGTGTTTTTGGGAAGGGATTGTTTTTAAGTAATACAGGTAATACCCTAAATTTCTGTCAACTTCCAGATATACATGCTTGTGCATGAGCAATGCATTATGCATCCTGCTTTACCCAAGAGAGTCCAGAACAATGACATCAGCTTTAATGCACTCTACTGCAATGTTTTTAAGACCCTGTTTCCTGCAGCAGACATTACCTTTGCTTACAGAATACTCAGATGCTGGCCATATTTGTCCCACAATGATATCCCCAGCAATACCGTTCCGCTAGCACAACACAGGTGCCATGGCTGGACCATGGTTACACTGCTCTGTAGTCTACTGAAGAGAAGAAATTCTTCAAATGAAGGAAACTGTGAAGAGAAAAGCTACTGTAATTGTTTACTAACAGAGGCCTGGTAGAAATACAGGTGGCAAAACATAAGTCAGGGCAGCTCCTCCTTTGTTTTAAGCCTTGTTTAAGTCAAATACCACAAATCCCAAGCTCTGCACCAAGGCACTTTGCATGTTAGTGTCCTGCATTAATTTAGGTATGTTTTGACTTTTTTTTTGCAAGACAGATTATGAGATTTGAACTAGATTCATACTTAATTTTGCCAAGATACTCTCACTTTTTCTAGTGCTGAATTTATTTCAGATCACTGTGTAATATATCACGTTATAACAAAAGGTACGAGTAGTCAATTATTTATTCTCTAACCAAAGCTTTTACTATAACATCCTTTCCTCATTTGCTCTCATCTGTTTTCAGCTCGTTTTACAAATAATACTAGAATTGCTGGATTAGTATTAAAACAAACTGTAAGAATAAAAAAAAAAACAACCACTAGACAAAGTACTATAAAAAGATTACTCTGGCTGATATTAAATTTTTAGAACTAAAATTCTCTGATAATTGGTGAAGAAACAGAAAATTTTCTTGGTTGTTGGAGAACGACAATATCGAGTCTGACGTCTTCTACTAATTCAATGAACACAACACTTGCTTGTTTAACAGAAGTCTGTCTTCCAGAAAGGCAAAAAAGTTTAAGATTTCAAAAAATAAGGACCCTGTGCCTTTCCTTGGTAACTCGTTTTAAAGACTAACTACACATATTGCTAGAAATATTAAGGTAATTTTTCAGAATTTAATTTGAAGCCACTAGAACATTTCTCTGTTAGCTCAGAAAACCTTTTAAGCACCAATTCTATTCTTGTGAAAGGACATGTACAAAGCAGTAAAACCATCAATCAGTCGTCTTTTTAATAAACTAAATCAGACTGAGATCCTCAAGTCTCTCATTACAACATACTTCTTTCAGCCCAATCATTTTTGTATCTCTCCTGTAAATCTATCAAGATCTCTACAGTTGTCTTTCACATTCACAAAAACAAAAAGACAAGGCAAGCAAAAGAGAGAGAAAACAGTGAAAGCTTCCCCAATAAGCACTGCCTTCTGGTTACATAGCCCTTACCTAGATTTCACAGACTGGCCATTTATATCTCCACTGCAAGAGATACCCCAACCACCATTACAGAATTAAACCAGTAATGTAGCAGTCAATTGTCAAACTTCAGTACCACCGACACATACTTCTGCTGGTAAGGCAATTAACCAATTGTCTAAATAATAACCTTTACGTTAAGGTACAGAATCATAAATGGAGAATTATGTAATGTATTCACTTCTCAACAAAATGACACATGCATTCTGCCTCTTCTGGGAAATAAATTTATTAATTTTATCTTTATCTAAATTACCAGCTGTTTCATGAGAAGAAAGCCTTGTCTCCGAATATGAAGTAATCTAATGGTCTTTTTCTGCAGCCACTTAAAGAGAGATCTCCCAATATTTTCATCATTAAGACCAGAGGCAGTGAATATGCCCCAGCTCAGAAAAAGTACATAAAAACTTTCTCTTTGCAGCTTCTTTTCAGGTACATATTAGACTAAGATGTGACATGGTACGGCAGGTATGAAGTCTTCAATATGTAAGCCACAGCTGCTGCTACTCACAAAAGTACTAAAGCTTCTGGGATGGTTTGCTCTGACACCTATCATCAGACTTGTGTCCTTCCTAACCAGGAAGGCTGCCAGAAAAGTAATGTTCTGTAGCTAGTTTGTGTAATCAAAATCTCTGCTACCGTGCAGCAGGCAGAGAGAGATTGACGGACAAATTTTTAGGACACTTTGGGAACATTTCTGTCCAAGCAATAGATTTCTCAATGTTAATTATTTTGCTGTCTCTTCTTCCTCTCCCCTGCCCTGGCTTCTAAAACAACATGTGATTTAAAAGACAGGCAGACCTTTCTAAATTACAGGCTGCATTTGAGCACTCTGTGGCTCAAGATACCAGTTATCTTAGCTGTTGGACTTCTATCATATTCAAAACTGGATTTCTAACTAGAGAAGAATCCCAGTATCATCCCCAGACTGAAGGTAATGAAAAACATTTACCCAGTCCTAAAGGAGGTTCTCAGAGTATGTTAATTAGCTAAAGAAATGCTCTATTAGCTACAGATTTCTACTAAATTGATGGCATCATTCAAGGTATTATACTCAACCTATAAAGCTTGGCTAATCTGAAAACTCATTAAAGAAAATACTTTTAACCTTATAGTGTAGTCAAGCATCAAGAAGAAGCTGAGGAATGTTTTCCCCAACTCTAACAGTACCTCTCATTTTGAAGGTTAATCTTGATGTAGTTTATGGATGTAATTGTAGTTGAGAAGTACCTTTTTTTTTTCCTCCTTTTTACTGAGAAAGAAGCCAGAGAGTTGTGGTGAATGGGATGGAGTCTAGCTGGAGGCCTGTATCTAGTGGAGTCGCCCAGGGTTCGGTATTGGGACCTGTGCTGTTCAATATATTCATCAACGACTTGGATGAGGGAATAGAGTGCACCCTCAGCAAGTTTGCTGATGATACGAAACTGGGAGGAGTGGCTAACACGCCAGAAGGCTGTGCTTCCATCCAGCGAGACCTAGACAGGCTGGAGATTTGGGCAGGGAAAAATTTAATGCAATTTAACAAGAGCAAGTGTAGAGTCTTGCATCTGGGCAAGAACAACACCAGGTTCCAGTATAAGTTGGGTACT
>WKFP01014371.1:4419-41954 GCA_011057875.1 Pterocles orientalis | reverse complement strand
GCTTTTAAAATCTTTTAGTCCTGAACTCCTCAAATCCAAAAAATAGAAAAAAAAAAAAAAGAGAAAATGGTTGATTTTGGCAAAAAAACCCAAACAACTTTTTAAATTAAATAACATTGGATTTGTTGGCTTGTTACTTCAGAAAAAAACCTCAACCCATTCTTATCTACCTAAATAGACAAGAAATCTACACAAAGCATCCAGGTTCTACAATATTGTTACAGCCTAAAATACTTTGGTGGGATTTCCCACTACTTTCTTTAGTACATTTAACTTCTCTTTGGTATTTTTGTTTCTAATTTAAATTTGTTTCTGCAGATTTTGGAACTACAATAGTATTAAATTACTATGTGACAATCAAAAGTGAAACTGTCATACTTAATATCAGGTTATATTAAAAAGCAAAAAGTCAGCAAGTAATAGCAACCAGCAAGTGATTCCATATTAATCTTATTTCTAATGATATTTTACAAAGGAAAAGTCTGTAAATTCATACCTTGTCTAAAGAAAGAGTATGAAAACAGAAAAACAACCTTTTCTTTTTCATATACCTTGCACTATTTGCATCAGCACTGAAAAAAAGGGGTTTTTTTGGTGAGTAGTTTCAACAAAGAGGTTTCCAGTCATTCAACCCACCAATAGAATAAAATTAATAACATGATTAGAACTTCAAGCAAAGCTTTCACTCAGCTCACGGTTGATGGAGAGATCTGAAGCTTTAGGCAAGTGTATAACCAATCATACAAATTTTAATGGCTGAGGAATCTTAAAAAATAAAAAAGTATTTTAAGTGTTTAAATCAGAAGTGACTTTATTTAATGTGTGAGTTGGCTCTGAACATATTAAAGCATTAAAGAAGAGAACACACTTTTTGCTGCAAGGTTTTATTTTCTTCTGAAACTTTCAGTTTATCCAAAAAACTGGAGTTCAAAAAATTTGCATCAGGTGTATCAAGTAGATATCTAGGAGAACATTTTTAAATTTGAATACTCACTGTGGCATAGTACGCTCTGGATTACATTTCCAAATTGCTTGAGTTATTTTGAACCTGAATTCTGAAATAGGCATTGTAAGGGAAATTCAATTACAGGACAAAAGACCTGGATCAACACAGTCTTAAGAACTCACTAAAGTGAAACAATTTCTTTATTTCAATGCTTTTTTCTGACCTTCCTTGTGGAGGTGCTAGAAGGAGACTCCTCTTGAGCTCCCGCCCAACACACAATGGAAAAAACGGATAAAAAAGAGACAAATGAGATCTAACGAGAGAAAGAGGTGGTGGAAAGGACAGTCCCAGGAATTGCAGCACCTCTCTTCCTTTGTACTACCTTATCCAGTTCTTGTATGCAGTACAACTCACCATTTCCAGCTACCCAAGTGGCTCCTAGCCTTGGCAGGTGACCTTCTCGAGGATGGTCAAATAACCAACATCAGCTGCAACCCAAGAACTCAATGAGGCATGAATCGTCAAGATTTCCAGGAAGTATATCAAGTACATACAATCACATTCCAAGAGAAGAATGATTACAGGTAAACAAGAAGACGTATTTTCCAACTGGTTCTGAAGAAATGCTTGCCCACGGTCACAAGTCAAGAATTCATTCCCTTGAATGGCTTTTTGAATTGGATTTTAAAAAATAAATCTGCTTCAGAATTCTTCTAGTGTTTCTCCTAGTATTTTATCTTGGGACTGCATTTCCTCTCCACAAGCCACTTCAGTCTGATAGGCCATGCACAAGGGATAAATAAAAAATATATGATAGCTACATCTTTGAAAGAAAAAAAACACTTGTAGAAAAAGAGATTTCTAGCCCAACAGATTTTTTTCACATTTTAATAGCTGTAAAGGGTGATTTGTCTTTAAGCATTACGAAACAAATTGCATTCAAGTGTAAAGTCACTTCATAAATAGGAAGCTGTGGGGACCCAGTGAGCCGCTAACCAAGGTAGTTCACGTGTAAAGTACTTCTTATGATGCATTACATGTGTCAGCATATTTCCAGGCTAAGAATAAAGTGGAATAAGCCATTTGCTATTTTTTTTCATGAAAACAGATTGGAATTCATATTGCATATTATTCATGCAACTAGAAAATTGCAATCTTATGTGTTTTCAGTTTTACTGCTTTTCTTTGCCAAACTGACTGAAATCAATTAAGGTGACACATTATGAAAATCATTGCACATAACAAATTCATAACTTCTAGAGCAGAAGCAGCACTAATTGTTCAAAAGCTGTCTTAAACATTTATGAGTTACTGTAAAGTATGAAAAGAGTACAGCCTCTAGTTAAAAAAAACCCAATCATACAGCTGGTAAAGATGTGACTACAGTTCAGGCAGGTAATTCACAATGAGTTCACAAAGCCTAGATATTGTAATAATATTATCTGCACAGCACGATGGTCAGTATGGGCTGATCTCCCAACACGTATTCACATTCCCAGGTAGAACATGAGTTCATTCATTGAGTTATTTTCTACCACAACTGTGCTCCAGGCAAGCAGCTCAGGTATGCCCACAGCTGCTGAAGCCTGCAACGGTGCTACATGCCAAGAAGTTTCAAAGTTTTTATAAAGACTGGAAATAAACATATTTTTTAAAATATGCCAGAGTATTCAAACAATCTCTGGAGACTTGCTGATGAATTCAGAGAACTGTCCAAGTCAGATGATATTTATTCTCCTCCTTTTCAACTGATCCAATTGCACTAAAATAAGTTAATAATTTTTTTTTTTATGTTCCATTGTCAGCAATTGCTATAGTTGTCACTGGAATATTCTTCAACTGCAAGTAGAAGAAGAAATTGTCTCCTTACTTTATGACTACCAAATTTTCAAGTTCTATATTTAACACAAATTATTTATTGAGATATTTTGTATACTTGCAAATACTTTGTGTTCAGCTACAAATATCAGTGCATATGGTCAACACATCCTGCTGCAAGCAGTAGCAAAAGAAGGTCACAGCTCTGCAAAACCTGGCAGCTCTTGCAGACGAACCAACTGGGTAAGTCTGAGAACTTCTGAGACACTGCGGAATGAAAGTCAATTATCAGACCTGAGAAACTTTGCAGAGGCACAGTAACATGCAGAGGAGTGCTAGGCAGGTAGGAGTAAATGACTCCTGGGTTTGCTAACACAGCTTTAATGTGGGTATCTGCTGATACTGAGAGGATGCAAGAAAGTGGCTGCAGATTTGTGAAACAGCAGGAATACCACATTATATGGAAAATAAGTAGCCTGAAGATGCTGGAACTGAATATTAGACTATGCTGCAGTAGCAGGACAGTATTCTACAGCAGAACAGTTTGGGAAAACTGTGTCCACACCCTGAGATGATATTGTTTCTGCTTCCCTCTCTCCTGGTTATTTTGCTTTGTTAGATCTCAGTGGAATAGCCAGACAGGCAATACCAGGCTTCCAGTCCAGGGGGTGTGACAAACACTACACATGCAGAGCCACACACAAACACCTACTGGTTTCCTACATTTTTGCAGAACATGAGAGTGCAGCACAACATCTCAGGGCTGTAAGATGTGGAGTACCTGGTAGCTTTATGTGATTTCATGGCAGATGAGGTTGCCCAAGGGACTGAAATTCATAACAAAATACAGCTGGAGACAAGAAAGAGGAAGAGAACTTGCCTGTGAAAGTTCTTCCTTTAAGATGTGATTCACACTGAGTAGCTTGAGGATTCAAGACTGGATATGGTAATAGTAGCAACGTGCTACTGAAGGCTAAGGTCTTCATACATGCATTCATAATGTCAGTGAATGTTCAATGGCTAATACTGCCTCATCCTTCAGAGAGAAAAGACAGGGAAAAAGCCCCAAAGGAGAACCTGGAAGCTTCCCATTCTCTCTTTGGGAGAAAGGTGGTAAGAAAAAGCAACAAAGGGATTCTAGAGTATGGATGATAAGGTTTGTGGTTGTCTGAACACATAAGCAATAGTGATTAAAATTTGCCACTGTGACTGAAACAGAAGGAGCATTACTGAGATAAAAGAGAAATTTAAACAGAGGATTTTAATATGTAGGCTTACAGAACCTAAAAACTAACATACAGACAGATATCAAGAGCCAGCTCTGTCTGCCTGAGACTTTGATATTGTGATACAGAACGATTTATTCAGTCTTTTATTACCTGGGTAATAAACAGTTTGTAACCCTATTAAAAAAGATCAACCCATCAACTGTTTTCACTTACAGGGAAACTACTATTTTTCTGTTCTGTTAATGTCCTGAACAACTAAGATAAAGACTGGAGACAGGTGGTAATTTTCCTGACAGGTGGCCACATTACACAGCATTTTCCCAGATCGGCCTCACCCCCTCCCCAAACAGAAATGCAATCTGGAAGCATACAACTGCCAAGAATATTTTCTTTTCTTTTCTCTTTGTATGTATACTGTTTCCTTTTTCCTCACTTCAGACTGGAACTAAAATAACAGAAGTGACGTACACTCGAGCAATGAAATTTTTACAACTTCTTCTCACATTTGAGAAACGTGCACTGAATCTATTTATCCTAGGATTTTATATAGTGGAACATTAATCAAATGCCCATGCATGCCATCAGAGTGCTCAAAACCTGACTCTGAGAACAACCTCTATATATGCTACATATGCTATTCAACGATTGCAATAGGCAATCTAAAACCTATGGATCAAGCCTCAGCAACAGTACAGTATATAGGGAAAATAAGCTATAGGATGTACTTGACCTATCCTTAACAGATCACATAGGTTCCTGTTACAGCAGGACAAGGCAAAAGAGTAAGGGAATCAATCCTTAATTCCTTGTGATCTGGAAGACAACATGTAAGAGCATCATCAGAAACACACATACCAGCTTTCAGGCTAAATGCCATTGAATTAAACAGTGTGTGGCTGAAGTGCCAGCCTCGAAATCAAAGAATCTATGCTCTTTAACCATCTCTCATTCATCACGGAATCACAGAATCATAGAATGGTTTGTGTTAGAAGGGACCTTAAAGATCACCTAGTTCCAACCCCCCTGCCATGGGCAGGGACACCCTCCACTAGACCAGGTTGCTCAAAGCCTCATTCAACCTGGCTTCGAGCACCTCCAGGGATGGGGCATCAACAGCTTCCCTGGGTAACCTGTTCCAGTGCCTTGCTACCGCCACAGGGAAATCTTTTTTCCTAGTAAACAATCTAAATCTACCTTCTTTCAGCTTAAAACCATTACCCTTTGTCCTGTCACTACACTCCCTGATAAAGAGTTCCTCTCCATCTTTCCTGTTGGACCCCTTCAAGTCCTGGAAGACTGCTAGAAGGTCTCCCCAGAGCCTTCTCTTCTCTAGGCTAAAAAACCCTAACTCTCTCAGTCTGTCCTCATATGGGAGGTTCTCCAACCCTCTGATCATCTTCATGGCCCTCCTCTGGACTTGCTCTTGTATTGGGAGCCCCAGAGCCGAACACAGTACTCCAGGCCTTACTCTGGACCTGCTCTGACAGGTCCATGTCTCTCTTGTACTGGGGACCCCAGAGCTGGATGCAGTACTCCAGCTCAGGTCTCACAAGCATCGAGTAGAGGGGGAGAATCACCTCTTTTGACCTGCTCATCACACTTCTTGTGATGCACCCCAGAATACAGTTCATTTTCTGGGCTGCAAGCTGCAAGCATGTTGCTGGGTCACATTAAGCTTCTCATCAACCAATACCCCCAAGTCCTTCTCTTCATGGCTGCTCTCAATTCATTCTCTGCCCAGCCTCTATTTGTGCTTGGGGTTGCCCCAGCCTATCTGGAGGACCTTGCATTTGGCTTTGTTGATCTTCATGAGGTTTGCATTGGCCCGCCTCTCAAGCCTGTCAAGGTCCCTCTGGATGGCATCCCTTCCCTCCAGTGTGTCGACCTCACCACACAGCTTGGTGTCATCAGCAAACTTGCTGAAGGTGCACTCAATCACAATACCCATGTCCCCAACAAATATATTAAACAACATTGGTCCCAGTACTGACCCCCAAGGAACATCAGTCATCACCAGACTCCATATGGACATTGAGCCACTGACTGCAACTCTTTGAGTGTGACCATCCAGTCAATTCCTCATCCACCAAGGGGTCCTTCTGTCAAATCCATGCCTCTCCAATTTAGAGACAAGGATGTGGGACAGTGTCAAATGCTTTGCACAAGTCCAGATAGATGATGTCAGTTGATCTTCCTTTATCCACCAATGCTGTAACCCTGTTGTAGAAAGCCACCAAAATTGTCAGGCATGATTTGCCCTTTGTGAAGCCATGTTGACTGTCACCAATCACCTCCCTATTTTCCATGTGCCTTAGCATAGTTTCCAGGAGGATCTGCTCTATGATCTTGCTCGGCACAGAGGTGGAACTGACTGGCCTGTAGTTCCCTGGGTCTTCCTTTTTTCCCTTTTTAAAAATGGGGGTTATGCTTCCCCTTTTCCAGTCAGTGTGAACTTCACCAGACTGCCATGACTTCTCAGATATGATGGACAGTGTCTTAGCAATTGCACCTGCCAGTTTCCTCAGGACCCACGGGTGCATCTCATCAGGTCCCATGGGCTTGTGCACCTTCTGGTTCCTTGAATGGGCTGGCACCTGATCTTCTCCTACAGTGAGCAGTTCTTTAACTTGCCTGGGAAGACTGAGGCAAAAAAGTCATTGCGTATCTTGCCTTGGGTTTTTTTTGTGTGTGTTAGGTAATACTATTAAAGACGAGGATATTAGAAACACAGGTTCAGAAACTAGCAGCTAATGTCCTAAGTAAATTACTAGTAGGTTTAGATGACATTTATGTCATGTTTTGGAAGAAGCATAGGAATGAAGCAGAATGGATGCTAGCAACTCCCCCCTCCCCCCGCCTCCCGGACCTGTATGGACAAATAACACACACTTTTAAATGCTACTTGAGATGATCTGGGAAATTACAAACTAGTAAAACGTACATTGGCATCTTGCAAATTTCTTTAAATTAAAGTAAGAAATATAACAACAAAGAATTTAGTCCAATCATTATTCCCTAAAAAAATAACAATAATTCCTCCCAAAAAGTTCATGTGATATTTACCTCTTGGTCTGTTTGGAAGAAGTCTGTGAATCCCTATAACTAACTGCATACAGATTGTTGATGAATACAACTGTTACAATAAAAAAGCCCCATGAGAGACTTTATATGCTTATGAGCTTGAATCTGACATGAAGATTCACAGCTCAATTTCTCTTTAAAAGTAAGTTTACCAGATTCTGTTGATGAAAATACTCAGCCTAAATTTCCAGAATCATGTCTGAATAACTGCAATGAGCAGTGACAGCAAGGCTCCAGGGCATATGTACTATGATTATATAACCATAGATTGACTAGAACTAAAAAACAAAAGACAGCATTATTTCCATAGACAGTACTCACTTAAATAACATTTGATAGTGTTGTAGCTGGTCTTGTAGTTGGTTGATGAATAAGAAATTTTCTAAATATGCATTTAAGAAAGTTTGTGAGAACTGAAAGGTTTTCCTTTTTTTTTTTTTTAATGAAAGATGCTTGCGTGAGTCTGCTGCTACTGATTCTTCAAGCAGCTTGAAAATACTTAGTATCAAATTCTCAAACTATCTAGTTTAGGTAAACATTTTTCGGTATTATCTGAGATACTTAATTATTTCACAGGCAGTAACATGGGCAGATCAAACTTAATCTTCTATATCTTTGATATCGGGCCTAACTTCATTCATAATAGCAGTTTATAGCTTCATGGCGTACTGACAGACTTTCCCTTATAATCATTCCTGGAACTATAGACAATACTAGCTCTTTCTACTCCCTACTAAGGAAGGAGAAGAAAAAAACAAAAATGAGAAATATTGCATTGAAACTTGGACTCTAAAGGTATCTCTGGCAAGCAGGATGATAACCAATTACAGTTTTAATTAGGAACGTAAGGCTGCTAATTAAAAGGCAAATAAACTGATGGTTTTAATAGGTTTGGCTACTTCTAACTCAGATTTTATTTGAGAGATACTTTATATAATTTCTTTTTTTCTGAAATTCAGCTCATTTTACATAACGATTAATTCAATATTTGCACTCATGTTTTAAAATACGTTTAAATACACTTAAATCAAGAAAATAAGCCATGATTCCTACATTAATGCAAAACTAAGCCTAGTTCTTAGAAAATTATTAACTATATGACCACACTGAAGTTTTAAAGTAATGTTAAAGACTATATATTAAAGTAAATAATTCAAAAATATTATCAACTGCAAGAGCTAAATTTGCATGTGCAATTTGATTTGTTATTCCAGTTATGTATTAATTACGATCGTGATGCCAACACCATGTCAAGGGGTCCAGAAGTACAATATATTTACCCTGGGTTGGAGCTTTAGAACACAAGGTAGTAGTCTTTCATTGCCTTTCCTCTGTCAAAGCACAGGCCTTGTAAAACTAAGAGCTGATGATCACACAGGTGAAGTTTTAAATAGGGGAAATATCAGAAGCAAGGACATATCCTTATTTAACTGCTTATTCCTTATCTTTGCAAACTCAGAGATCTGTTGGTACACATCTATAGCATGAACCTCATCTAGTTGTGCTTAAAGACAAATCGGTAGCCAGACAACCATTAGGCACCAGTGGAAATCTTGTTTCTGGATAGCAAAGGTGACACCAATCACACAGACTGTGAACATTCTTTCTGACAGTCTCCATCATTTACAAGTTTCACCCGTACTCTTAGAAACGGCACCACATCATCAGAACTGCTGGAAGGCAGCTTTTATGATTTCTCGCTGCCAACTTTTAGGATCCTGTTCTAAAACAGGGAAGTAGAAGAAATCTTTATTCGGTATCAGTGCAATCAGTGGCAGCTGTTTTGGCAGCTTTGCCCCTCATGAATAAATTTAGCTGTACCTTATACCCCTCTAGGAACAACAGAAAAACTTCCAGTCCCTCTCATAAGTTTCAAATGTGCTAGGGGAACTGGAGCAGACACTTTGATTCCTCTCATTTGGGAGGTGGCAACCAACTGGACTGCTTCAGGAAACTACCAAAATCATCTCTTTTTGTCCTCATGATATAACATTAATCTCACAGGCTAGAAGAAAGAAAAATGAATACAAGAATGCAGTAGTTCAAAGAGGCTGCATTCCATCCTCATTTCCTCTAAGTGGAATGTCTGTGCTTCTTTCTTTCTCTATGGCACACAGCATGGCAAAGTAGACAAAGACCCTGCTACAGCTCTTCCTCATCAGGCCCAGAAGCATAAGGTTGGTGAAGAATCTTGACAGCAGAAGCAAAGTTGGAGAGGTACGGGAGCAGAACTGATGCAGAACTAATGGAAAATGAATGAATTGAACATGCGGACCCAGATGTATCGTACTTCTCTTAATCCTATGTTTCAGGGTTTCATTTGTTAGGGTAGCAACTTAGAGGGAAAATATTCACTCTTAATATAATGTCTCTTACCATCTTTCTGCAAAGCCCTAGAAATGGCTATATCTAGATAAAACAGGCAAGCCCTAGCACTGGCTAGCTGGAAGAGTCAAGTAAAGTACAACACTCTACCGGCCTGCTCCAAATTAAATTAACTACTGGATTTGAAGTCAGAAGAGAAGTAATCCTCTAAACAAAACTAGTAAGGACTCTTAGTATTTTTCTCTCTTCTCTTGTAGAATGGGTTGTAGCCTATTTCTAAGAATATGTAGCATATAGCATTATTTACATTCCTTTAAAAATAGTTTAAACATTTTTTAAACAACTGGAAAACGTCTCAAGTCCTTAAGTTGTTCAGCAGCCGTGAAAATTACACTGTTTTCTTATTGCAGCTATTGATTTCCCTGTAATTTAATTTACTCTTAAAAGAAATTGAGAAAGCTTCTTTGCTCTAGTAAAAACTGCCAGCCTAATGAAGTGATTCTTCTACTTTTAAGTATAAAAGAATGATCTCTAAATTAAAACTGAAGGAACTTACAAAATGAAACAGTTTTTCATTGATATTTCCTTTCATTTGAGAGTTGCAATGCTAGCAAACGTATGCTACAAACTTCAGGATCACAGGAGAAGACATTCTTAGGGATGATCTTAGGGAGGATCTGCTCCATGATCTTGCCAGGCACAGAGGTGAGACTGACTGGCCTGTCGTTTCCCGGGTCTTCTTTATTTCCTTTTTTAAAAATGGGGGTTACGTTTCCCCTTTTCCAGTCTGCGGGAACTTCACCAGACTGCCACGACTTCTCAAATATGATGGATAGTGAGGAGTGAGTGAATGCCTGTGTGCTGCTTAGCTGCTGACTAGGTCAATCCACCAGAAGAAATAATCAAGGAAAGACACTGCGATTGCAAAATATGGGATGTAATACCTAATGCAGCATGCCTATAAAGGAAACATTCATAGAGTAAGAAGGACAGAATATAAAGGAAGGGACTCCTCTTTTATCAAAACTCAGCACCACTGAGAGCTGGCTTGCTAAGTCTGCCTTGGCTTACAAGTATTTTAGTACAATGTTAGCAAAATGGCAGACAGACCGTTCTTTAAATAATCTGTACTTTGTTTATTATAGTTAGTCTTTAAATTACTTATTATGCATGGTTTTATTGTACTGATCTTTGCATATCAACACAAAGTCAGAAGAGGTGCCCAGGACACTACCATAACAACATAAAGCATAATTCAGAAGCCTGGCACAGACATAATTTGCATTCCCTTACATTGTGGAGCTAGACCAAAATTTGAAAGATACATTCTTCAGTAGAAGAGCATGTGTCTTTTGCCATACGATTACAGCTGCTGCGGCTATACACTTCCATTACCTTCTGCTGGTTAAGTTCTAGTCAGCACTGACTAACCACAAAGGATTCACCTTACTAAGATAAAACTAGTAACTTTCTACACATTGCTGTTAGTTATCGTCCTATTTTTAGTTACGATTTCTCCCATCATAGTACCACCTCTGATGCAACTAACCCATACAAAAGACACACTGAAGTTGTGTCAACAACAAATGAAAAGATACAACTAGATCTACATGATAACAGGAGCAGAAGCTTGTGCTGAGACTTCTCACTTTTTCAGTTTACTTGTTTCAGGTGTTTTCATTCAAATTTGATATCGGGTTTGAACATTAATTTGAGAGGGACTTACCCCACAAATGCTTACTTAGCTACCAGCTGTCTAGGAAACATCATGCTGGCCTTCAGTGTCGGTCTCACAGCTTACACTAGCACTTCATTGCCCATGTGATCGCACATGCCATCAGTGGCCAGGTAAGGTCTTTCTTATTTCTAATTTTCTTGTTCCTGCTTGTACCATTTCTGAGTGGCACAATGGTACCTGCTTCCAGACCTACCTCCTCAGTACAAGTTTGGACAATATACTCTGTGAGATGTGAGCTGAGAAAAGGAATGCAATTTAATCTTGCATCTGCAGAAGCTATGTTCGAAGTATATTTTAATGAGCCCATCCTTCTGGATCTCCTTTTCTGTTGAAGAAGATAGGCAGAACGATTTTTTGGGACTCCTTGCCACCATGATTTCTTCATGTATGATTGACTGGAGGTTCTGGTCCCAGAAAACAAGCTTGGATTTGTGGAACAGCATTATCCTCTGTATGTGAAATGATCAGCAGTCGATGCAAAACTTTCAGCTGTGGAGCAGAGTTGCAGAGCCCCTCTTCTGTAAACTAGTACCATAACTTTATCATCCTTTCATGTAGTTTTGGAAGTCCATGCCTGTTTTCAAGAGTGTCAAGCACCCTGTGAAGCCTTACAACTCCAATTCTCACTTTTTAGTTATTTTGCAAAAAGTCCACCAGTGGTGATTGATTGCCTCAGATAACATCCTTCAAACTATCTCAAACAGTAATTGCAGGAGACACCAACAAAATCTTCCAAGTCTTTGATCTCTGTGGGTTCCTGAACTACGAAGTGGAGAGCCAGTTTCCACGTTTCCATCTAATGCACTAATGTTACTATAACTACCTAAACCTCATGAACTACCACCTCATACTATGTAAGCCTTGGAGGCCCACCAGTGTAGACTTCTAAGCATTGTAACAGGCTTCATCAGAAGCCTGATGTCTGTGCCTTACCTAACTCGGGCTTAAGAGCTGATGAAAACTAATGCCTTATTTACCATCAGTACAGGATCTTTTTGGGTGCTTGTCTACACCAGAATAAATGCTGCATAATCTCCATGCTGCTGGGTAATGAGAATATGTCTTGACAATGATGACACCCATTTCTGGTCTGACTGGTCCTTAGGACATGTAAGCATGAAGTCAAAATTTCTTGTCTGAGTGAAAGGGGTTATGTAAGAGACTGGGGGTTAATGTTGCGAGTTCTCCCTAAATCTTAAGTGCCTGCTGTCCCTTGTAAAGCTTCTGCAAGGACTCAGGGCAGCATTACCATTTAGACAGGAATAGTAAGGATGAGTTCTTTCTGAAGCATTACATACCACATTCTCCAAATGATGCAGTCTCTGAGGATGGTACTCAGGTACAAGACTGAGGGGGCTATGAACTTAATGTGTGTTCAGAAGAGGATTGAGTGGGTTGGTAGAAATTTGCGTAAGTGGTGATGGCTTCTACATAAACATTTCTAAACTACCTTTGATCTCCTTCACAACAACATTAAAAAGGAACAGGCTCACAAAATTTCTGGGTCATTTCTCCTCCCTTAGCTCCCTCTGGACTGATTCTATGCTTATATTCTTTGATGTCCCCTAAGACTTTGCTGCTTCATCTATTCACTTTCTGATAGCTCTTGATCCACAATCTCTTTTGGAGAAGCTTGGCTTCTTCCATGATGTTCTTTTTTGATTCTTCCTTCTGTACTCACGTGTGGCTCTGAATGCTATATCTGAAGCACTCAAGAAGCATCTTGGTTCTTGACTTGAACAGTTCCCTTAGAAAAATATCTTATTCAGAGGCTGCTTTGTACAGGTCGTGAGAAAGGTGGAGACTGAAAGAATATTGCTTGCTTGATGCCACTAAGAAAAGACAGGTCAGGGCTGAGCAATAGAAATGCAAGAACTAAGAGAACTGGAGTGAAACTAGGTCATAGTTAGGGAAAAAGGGACTGAGCTGGCCATGGATGAGGGAAAAGAACCTCTTCTGAATGAGATCATAGGCTCTGTTTTGTCCATCTCCCCATTTTTCAGACCTCAGGAAAAATTATGCATTTGTCCTACACCTATACCTAAGCTTTTGGCTGAAATAGTGTGCAATTATGTCTGTCCCATCTCATACTGAACTACCAACATGAGGTTAATGTTCCTTGCTGCAGAAGACCCTCACAGCTGGATCTCTTTGGTTCCAGAAACTTCCAGAGATCTTCTACACTGGTATTCCTGATCCAGAGACAATTATTCAGAGTCATTGTAGCCTTTCTACCTCATGATGGGCATTCAACCCTCCACAGCTCCCTTTATCCATGGCTTCCCTCCATAAACAACATATGTGCAAGAAAGGCACCTAACTTTAAGATGTCATCAAGAATTTAAATGGGATGTGTGCACGTAGCTAGACAGAAATAGGTCTCTTTTCACAATGCTAAAAGACTCCCACTGTATGTACGTACCTATGTACTTTGGGGTTGCCTTTTTGACAGATATTAGTTTTCCTAAGTTATGTGGAGAAATAGAAATTCTCTCTCCCACCAAGAACATTTGCCAGATAAAAGCAAAAGAATAAAAGAGTCAAAATAAATAACTAAGTGCATAGCATGACTAGAAATTTCAGTGTTTTAAGGACATTTGACAAATTTAGGTCATAGATATTTGTCTCAAAAAGATAATTAGCAGACTGGAAATGAGGGCAAACTGACATGCATTATTTGCTATGCATGACAGCACTTCTGTTGATGACACCAAGTTTTGAACAAAAAAGGTAGGGAAAGCTCTAAAGCTCACACAAAGTCTAATTAAGACACATCACTTCTTTGAAATGGTTGACTATCACCACTAGTCATAATTTCAATATCACCATAAGTTATTTTTTTTATTAAACTCAATAAAATTTTTGCAGCAAACATCCAGAAAGCATTTTTTTCATATAGCGATCACAAATGCTGTCATCAGCTCCAATTAAAATGCTGCCAGATCCATCCACCTGTATACCACTTTTATGTACATCTCCAAATATATGAAAATCTATTTCTTCTTAGTAGACTTCTTTGCAGATGTCGGATTTCGTTTTTACCTCCTGGATAAACACCAATTGAAAGTGAAGGAAGCCCAGTACATTTAACCATAATATATTTAAACTGCTTCCTTAAAAAGCATGAAAGAGCCTTGGGAGACCAATGGACCCAAATATATGCATATACGTAGAGACCTCATATGTATATATATATATATGACTGCACACATAACCAGATGTCTAGTAATCTCAGTACAAATTTGAAATTCCCCAAACCTAATTCTGTCAGACTTAACCCTACAGGTATACTTGATTATTTTTATATCTTTTATAATAATTATTATCATTGTAGATTGACAATAAATTCATTTTTGTAATAACCTATTTAGGTATCTATGCATATAAAAATACATACATATATGTGTTGATTCCCAGGAGGATTTTTAAAAGAACTTATGTTAGGAGTACTGACTCTCAGAGAGGTTTGTGTTCCAGAATCCCTCAAGTGCTCTGGAAAAATCCCAAATATGTTCCAGAATGAGTTAAAGACTAAATGTATCAATGATTCTTCCAAGTCAAACAACAGAACTTTGGTTTTAAGATCTTGCCTGTGCTTCCCCCAGTCCATCTGCCCAATAAATCACACAGAGTAAACAGCATGGAACACAGTTGGCTTATTTTAAGGATAAAGATCTACTGAAACCTTGTTTAGATTAAGAGACTGCAACTCCAGGAGAGTAAATCTGTCAATCTTTACATTTAGATGTTATGCCATCCTTCTCACAAACCAAAATCTCAAGTATATAACTTGAGGTTATCTTCTTTTAAAGTACATCCAACCTGATGTCAAACATTCTTTAGCACACTTCCTTTAACTTCCTTAATAAAATTCTATGCCTCCTCAGAACTCTGAAGGCAAAGATTGAATTAGTGCTATTTGTGCGCTATAAAAGAACAATCAGGGAAAGAAAACAAAGAGCCTCTGTTTTACCTCCCAGTAATATAGTCTCTCTGTGTGCATCAGCTGCTGACGATCCATGCTGTTCAACAGAGCTACCTTAGGTTTAGATTTCACCTTTCCCTTTACTTGGCATAGCAACTCTTGAATCAAATATATGATTGTTGGCTGTTTCATGGAAATAACTGAGATAATCTTATAGAATTGTAGAATTATTTAGGTTGGAAAAGACCCTTATATCATCAGGTCCTATTAATGAATCACTGCCAAGTCCACCACTAAACCATGTCCCTTAGTGCTACATCTACGCATCTTTTGAATATCTCGAAGCATGGTAACTTAACTTCCCTGGGCAGCCTGTTCCAATGCTTGACAACCCTCTTGGTGAAGAAATTTTTCCTACTATCCAATCTAAACCTCCCCTGGTGCAACTTGAGGCTGTTTCCCCTCATCGTATCACTTCTTACTTGGGAAAAGAGACTGACACCCACCTCTCTACAACCTCCTTCCAGGTAGTTGTAGAGAGCAACAAGGTCTCCCCTCAGCATCCTTTTCTCCAGACTAAGCAACCCCATTTCCCTCAGCCACACCTCATAAGACTTGTTCTATAGACCCTGTACCAGCTTTGTTGCCCTTCTTTGTACCTGCTCCAGCACCTCAATGTCTTTCTTGTAGTAAGGGACCCAAAACTGAACACAGTATTTGAGGTGTGGCCTCACCAATGCTGAGTAGAAAGGGACAATCACTTCCCTAGTCCTGCTGGCGACACTATTTCTGATACAAGCCAGGATGCTATTGGCCTCCTTGGCCATCTGAAAGCCATCTTTTGTTTTTCACAAAATGTACCTGTTAAAATAAGTATTGCTGTACTGTATTTGACATTGCAAAGTCTCCCTTGCCATCAAAACATTGGAAGAAACACATAAAACAGGCCAGAAAAATTATTCCAAACACAATCTTAAAGCAGAATTGCTCTTGAGCACAGCTTGTAGAATTTTTGGGATTTGCAAATGGCTTTACAAGAAGATTTTTTTAAATGTAAGCAAAAGACAGGCTATCTTCCATAAAACTGAAAGGCTATTTCTACATTTCGTAGCAAATTTCACAGACAACTGCATTCTGCCATAGCTGGATTTCTGTCTGATAACACTGGAATACAGCAAGCTGCTATGTCTATTAGAAAGGCCTTGCATGTGTTGTGGATGGCTTACTTTTTTGCTCAAGTAACAAACAGTGAAAATTAAGATTTGCATTCCCCGTAACCTGCATAGGTGACAACATGAAGCCCATAAGTCTAAAGAATATGTATTAATGACCACAATAGACAACACTAAAACACATCCAAAGACATATTACTAATTTAAGCCTGTTTGATGAAGTTTTCACTGGTGTGGAGGCCATACTGGACCCAGTAAGTTGTTTTCTTTGCACTGCATTTAAGACAAACTTTCTCTCATCTCTTAATAAGCAAAGATTATAATAGCTATAGAAGAGTCTCTTTCAGAATTTCTTACTGCAGCTAACCACCAAATAATCAGCAGCTAAACACAAAAATATGTAGATGCTCTACTCTACAGGTTTAAAGGAGGTATCTGTAGTGGCTAAGCACACGTTTAATGTGGTGGATGAAGTCCACAGCAAAGGACTCAGTGACTCCAGAAAGTATCTATAATGAATTTTAACAAGCACTTGTGAGCTGAATAAATGACAACATAGAAATACATGTCCTGAAATCTGAGAGCAACATGCCACTTCTTCAGATATGATACTGGAATAAACTTAGCTAATAACACTGATTTAAATCTATTTATCCAGATCAAGAATGTGTAAACCCAGACTTCTCTTTTTCCTCTGAAATGATGAAGAGACTTAAGTCTGAACAAGTCTCTTAATTTCTCACCCCCTTGTGTGGTAATACAGAACCTTCTCTGATAGTAACCAGAGACCGCACACTTCATTTTATTCTGTGTAATGTCAGAAGGTTCTCCAGACTGGGACTAGAAAAGAAAGACATGGAGATTATAAGAAAAGGAATTCAATTTCATAGCCCATCTTCATCTGAATGTGTTTATTTGAAGCAAGAATAGTTCAAGTAGACTGGTATCAAGCAATGATCTGAGCAATGATAAAGGTATACGAGCTAAGAACAGGCTTCAAATAGGAAAAAAATCCTCAGAGAGGAAATAACATTTTCTGTGTTTAGGACAAAAGAGTGACCGGGTGGCATAGCAGTTGTTTCAAGAGTGGGGTTTTTTTTGCTTTTTATTTTCAGATTTTGTTAGCTTGTGTTGGTAATAGAAAGATACTCTTTCATCAATGATTTGCAGCACACTCATTCTGTGGGCAAGAGCATAGCTGTCCCTATGTCCCATAGCTGTCCCTATCCAGTATCCAGCAGTCATCAGTGTAGGCAAAACCTACATTGTTGTGTGAAGTTCCTTGAGAATCCCACAGAGACTGCCAGCATCAGTAGAGCATAGCAACAGCAACTCCCACTGCTATAGAAGCTATAGCAGTTGCATCCAAAGCAGCCTGAAAAGAAATCTAGAAGAAGACAAATTGACTGTCATACCAAAATGAACTTTCATTTATCTCTGTACTCTAACGGCAGCTTATGAATAATATACTCTATTTCAGCACAATTTAGCATAGTCAATTTCAGTATTGCTGCTGGATCATTTGAAATGATCACTGGAAGGCGTGATGGTAAACATTAATTTGAAACACAGAGGTACACACTTAATTTTACTTGGAAACAGCTTGTCTTTTGAGACGTGTTAACTTGAGACCAGTAGAAATTTCAATACTTTGTGAATCTTTAAGAAAGTCAGGGAAGCAACAATACTATTATGTGACTTACACTGGTCACAAGAAAACTTGTTCTACATCATTACATGAATACTTGTATTGGGTCTGGCTGACATGGAGTTAATTTTCCCCATACCAGCCGTCATAGTGCTGTGCCTTGCATTGGTAGCTAGAAAGGTGTTGCTAAGACCAGTGTTTTGGCTACTTCTGAGCAGTGCTCACAGAGCATCAAGGCTGTCTCCCCAACATTCCCCCCACAGTAGGCTGGGGGTGGGCAAGATCTTGGGAGGGGGCATAGCCAGGACAGCTGACACAAATTGACCAAAGGGATATTCCATACCATATGGCACCTGCTCAGCAATAGAAGCTAAGAGAAAGGAGGAAGAGGGGGGCATTCATTAATATGATGTTTGTCTCTCAAAGCAACTGCTATGCATACTGAAGACCTGCTTCCCAGGAAGTGGCCAGAAATCACTTGCTGATGGGAAGTAGAGAGTTAAATCTTCTGTTTTCCTTTCCTTCTGCGTGTGTCCTTGGCTTTTGCTCTATTAAACTGCCTTCATCTTGGCCCACAAGTTTCTTCCATCTTATTTTCACCTTCTCCTCCAGGAAGGGATTAATTCTGCCCTAAAATCACCATTCACTTGGAAGAATCTAAACAATATCTCATACATAGATATCTACAGTGAAGATGTCTGCAGTTGGCTAGCTGCATTGCAGAAATGAATTTATTTATTGCGAGCACAACATTCACAACTTGATTATTACCACTTTGTAGTCTACCTTTACATACTGAAAAGTGTTTACTTTTCATGCTGTAAAAGAAAAATTAATTCTGCTTTATATTAACCAATATATGCCAAAAACCATATGCCAAAAACGCAATCAAAATTTTTTTCTTTGGACACCCCAACAGTACATCCTTTTCCAGTGCATCTAGGAAACCAAAATGAAGTAGAACATAACAATAAACTGTAACCTTACCTGAGTGCTTGTAGAAGATGATTCACATTACTGTATTGCAAACACATAGAAATGGTGTAAATTCTGAATTAGAAAGGATACATTCGTATGGCTCCTGTTCTTGTTCCAATTGCTAGAATTTTCTGAACCGGGTCAAAAGCTAAGGCAGTGGGTAGATAAGGAAAACCATGGCGAACCGTCTGAAACAAAAGAAATGAGCAAAGTTATTGAACTGTAACCACAGATAACAGCATGTATGTTTTATGTTATGCATAGAGGAAGAGAACCTATATTTTGCTATATGTTGTAGTATTTGCAATACATTTTAAGAAAAGCATTTAAAAAGATACAGTATTTTGAATACAGAGGTGAATTTCACTCACGTCAATTTCTAGATATGCTCTTTACTCAGTAGTATTTTAAATGGTTTTGTTGTAATAAAGTAGATTGCAAAGTATATGCCAATATACAACTGGTATATATTGCTTAAATGGTTTACTGAAAGATAACCTCAATATTCAAGGCAGCTGAACTGTAAATTGAAAAAAAGACACATAATAAGCTTTTAAAACACTATCACAAGTAACCTCAGCTTCAGCAGAAAGAAATGGAACATGTCCAGGGGAATAGATAAACCAATAAACCGAATTGAGTCTACGAGGTAACAATCCTGAATATCAATTTAAAAAACAAAGATGCCAGGGAAGATGTTCTCAAAATGAGCAAGTGAACCACTCACCCTTTCTTAATCTTTATTTATAATACTATGCTTTTAATTCTAATTTTTGCAGAGATGCCTTGGGGAATACATGAACTGAGCATGATGCAACACATCCTTGTGTTTGAAGATGGCCTCAAATAATATTTTAAGTTATCTTAACCTGGAGGTTATGACCAATAGGGCCTGACTGATTCTTATGAGGAAGAATCTGATGAGAGAGAACACTAGCATTAAAAAAAACCAAACTAGACTAGACTGTACAAGTGAAAATTCTGTAATTCATTTTGGGTGTGTGACTGCTTACCTAAAATTGAGTAACAAATAATATTTTTTCTATAATAATAATTAATAATGCTTTATTATATAATACATTAATATAATACATATAATACATGTTTTATTTATAATACAACACTGAACTCTAGGATTGACTCTTTTTTATAGTATATGGTTGGGACCGGAGAGGAAGTACTTTGAACCAAATGAAATTTAACTTCTTAAGATTTTTTTTTCCTTGAAATTATCTTGTTCATGAACTGTGTCCACGGAAGCATTCAGCAGTCCCTATGGAACAAAAGGGATTCTTTAATTGCAGACCTGTTGAGTAAAAGGCAGATGATGATTTCTACAGCTGTAGCACTCCAATTCTCCCATTACAACTGGTAACACTTGAACTGATATTCACAAGGAGTTTGGGAACAACTAAATAGATGGTTTTCAGCAATAATCACTTCCTTAAAGGATAAGTGATGTCTTTCAAAAGAATGTCTAATTATTAGTTTCTAGACTGCAAAAATGCAGAAGCATATGCACTACTTCAGTAAGCTGTAGAAAAGTAACTTTCTTTTATGTCTCCTTTTTTTGGCATTCTGTCGCTAGAGGCAGTCTGTGCCCCCTAGGACATAACACTTTATGTGCAGTATGTGAAGTACTTTATTTGAAACAGAACAATTACAAATACAATTTCAGCATAAATCTTTGTTCAGCTTTCCTATTATCTTTTCAGTTATCTTTTAAATAATTTTGAGCAAATATTTTTATGGTGAATTGCATGTATACATCTCCACACAACCAATTTACCTAAATGAATATAGGAAATTGATTATTTGGGCTTGCCAGTATTCTACCAATTAACATTTTAATATGCTCTATAGAACATAACAACAACCTCTTTGTGTCTGAGATACCATGCTATATTTCATTAGCTGAAAAAAGAAAATCACACTAGTAATACTATGCAATATCCAGTATAATTGTTCACATGGTATGTAATGCACTTTTTCAGCATAAGTTTTTCTTACCCTTTGTTCTATGGTGGTTTATACTAGATTGCAAAGATACAATTTTTTCAAAGCAACCTTTGTATTCTCTAAATAGCTCCAGAAAATACAGGACTAAACTTAAACTATCAATTAAGTAATAGGGTTTATAGTCAAAACTGTTCGTGCTTATTTCCGTGAACCTAAGATGTGTAACTTTTCTACTAATATTTTAGAGAAACCCTGTTTTGTGTAACATCTGACAGCAAAACTGGTTTACTTAGGTAAATAATTTTTGAGAAGACACCTATTTGTTAAAATTTAACTATGTAATCTAAGCCTGTAATTCAAGATGTAGAATATACTTCCAAATTGTGACCAACATGCCACACACAAAAGTCTCATTGAAGCAAGTGATTGATTTACGGAACACAGGATGAAACCTATACAGCCTCTTACTCTGGTATGTAAGCAATTTTAAAAATGTCAATGATTACAGCTCTCACCAAGGTTGTAGTGGTGCAAATGGGTGCTTATAAAGATGACCTGACATGCATTATATTGCTATAAGACCACGACATCCCTCATTTTTAGACTTCTGTGCCTGGAATCTCTGATTGGTAAGACTGCACCCTGCTCAGGAAAGATGGAAAGAGAACAAGATACCAGCAGCCTTCCAACCTAAGAAAATTATACAGGAGGGATACATGTTTTATTAGTTAAATTTTCATTTTTCAAAGAAGCTTTTTTTTTTTAAGTCTCAGCTTAGCTAAAGCTTGCCAAAATTTCAAATCCAAGCCATAAATTCCATTTAGCTCTTAACCTAAATTAGGAACCAGGGCTTCTGAGCATGTTCACAAGATATTCTAAAAGCTACCTATTTTTTTTCTTACATAAATACACCCATAGATAGTTCTCTTACTCTATGTAAGAGAAAACAGTCTCATGGAAGAAGCCGTCTACCAAAGAGACTCTGGAGCTACAGACTGATGAGGCTGATTGCTGTCCCTGGCAAGCTGGTAAAATAAAGACTAACTGAGCACGTAGATAAGGATCATGGCAGAAGCCAGCAGTGTTTCTACAACAGGAAATTCTGTCTGACTAGTTTTCTCTAATTCTATGAAGCTATCAGCATGCATGTAAATAAAGGGGATATGAACATATGTAAGTTTTCCAAAAGCCTTCCAATAACATTTCACAACAATGTTATTAAAGAAACAAAGTTGTCATGGGACTGAAGAAAAGTTTTTTTGTGGACTGAAAGCTGGTTAGGTAACAGTAAACAAAAGAGAGAGTTTAATTGATTTTTACCATGAAGAAAATTCCAAAGTAAGGTAACTTCATGGATGAGTGCTTGGAGCAATTTTATTAATCATTAATGATCTATAAAAGGTAGCGAACACTGAAATCTCCAAGTTCATAGCTGACAGTAAGCTCCTTTGGACAGTGAAATTCAGTACTGATTGTGACCAACTCCTGAAAGACCTCATTAGCCTGAACAAGTGGGCAAGAAGGTGATAAATGGGGTTCAGTATGGAGAGATGTAAGATAAGATATCTAGTGGCAAAACCCAAAAATCTTAACTAGGCTTACACAATGCTGAATTTGGAACTAGCATTTACAAGTCAGGAAAGTGATTTTGTGAGCATGGTTGACATTCCTCTGAAGTCTTTGGTTTCACATGCAACACAAAAAGACATGTTGGACATCATCAGGAAGAGTGTAAAGAATAACACAGAGAGCATAATTTTGCTGCTATATAAAACCTCTGTGAGCCCATTACTTGAATACTGTGTGCAGCTCTAGTCTCCACATCTGAAGAAGTAGTCACGTCAGAGCTGATGCAGGGAAGGCATAACTAATGCTCAAGCTGATGGACACAAGCCTTATCAGGAAAGATTAAAAGTGCTGCAACTTCAGTTTGGAGAGGAGAAGGCTGTGGGGGCATATGACTCAGATTTACACAATCAAGAGAGTGAATAAGCTAAATGTGGGACTGTTATTGGGCAAAACCACAGAGCCCTTCAAAAAAACGAAAGATTTGAAAAAAGAAAAAAATAAAAGACTTCTTTACACAACAGGTAATGAACTTGTGAAACTTGCCATCATGGCAGGTTGTGAAGTCTGACAGTATCAGCAAGTTCAAAAAGTCATTAGCCAATTCATGCGTATTATCAATAAATTGATTTTAAAATGACTAGCTAAGGATGCACTCTCTGACATCTCCAATCCTGTGATGGACTGCAGAAAGTGATCTAACTCCTTACTCTCCCTAAATGACATATTCTGTTGCCACAGGCAGAGACTGACTGCTGGGCGATATGGACCACTGGTTTGTCTCAGCAGGGTATTTCTTATGAGCTTATCTTCACCAGCAGCAGTGCATCTGAGAGAGGGAGAAAAAGGAGATCGGTATCGGTGGAGAAAAACACAGTAGAGAAAAACACAGAAAATGTGAGTATACAAGGGAAAAAGAGAAGTGTTACTGAAATAGGGAATATAGGGGCAAGAAGAAAAGACATGCACAGGGCAGGGAACAATCAGATTCGCAAAAAAGTTTCATAATATTTACATACACAACTTTCAGCATAAAAGAATAATACCCTCCGCAATAGGCAAATTTGTTTTGTCTTTTAGTTTTTAAACTACAAAACTTTTTGTTTTAAAAGGTCACTTAATAAGCTATGGTAGAATTTTGAGAAAATACGTGCCCTGGACATAAAGTAGATTTCAAGTACAACCTGAATTTTAACAGTTTAGTTTCACAAATATTACACACTAATAATTAAATTTCTGTGAAAAAAAAAATCGCAGAGATTGTTAGAATATTTGAAATGAACTGACTTGTATACGATACGTTTTTGTACTATGGATACATGAAACCTTTTCTTCCTTTGGAAGCAGCTTAATGTACTTCAAAAAATTAAAACATAAGGTTGCAAAAATTAGTATCAAGTCTATATTTTTATTATACATTGTATTCACAATACTATTTTTAAAAATAAGTCTGTATGTAGACCACAACTGTTTTTTGAAACATGCCAGTTCTACCACACATTATATAATTTTTCCATTTTCTCATCTTAGTTGCCCCTGAAATGCAAAGTACATCCAAATGCATCTTCCAGACAATTAGTTTAAAAAATAAACAACTAAAATGAAGAAGAAATCTTCCAGTCCTCACTAAAGTTCCTCTTTTCATGACAAAAGTCTCAGCAGAAACTTCAGAAATGTGTTTTTCCACTGTCATTTTCAGTTCCGTAAATTGGATGTTAAAGACTATCAAATAAGGATAGTCCTATACCCAGAAGATTCATGTTGATACAAATAGCCAAGTTAAGTGAACCACAGGGGAAAAAGAACGCCTTCTGAATTTCATAAAGCATTCTCCTCATGCTTGTATTTTGAAATACACTGTAGTGTATCAAAAATACAAAATTAATATAATTCAGACAGAAAAATCCACAAATAAATAACATTACATTGATCCCCAAACTGCAATATTCCCAGTCCACAGCACAGGTGAGGCTGAAAGGGAACTCTACAGACTGTCTAGTCCAACCCCTCCTGCTCAAAGCAGAGTGGCTGGATTTTAGTCTTACTTGTTTTATCTGTTTAAATCAGTGTTGCTGTAGCCAAGCAACCACTTGACAACTACACCATCTTGCCACATCTACCACAGCACTGAGTTACAGTGTAATAAGTTAATTTAAAAAGCTATAGGGTAATACATTAATATAATCATCCCAAAGTAGGTATTTTCCCCTTTGGAGAAATCCTAAGCTCAAGAGAAGACACTGTATGCAAAATTATTTCACCTCTTCTCTTCCCATTCTTTCTAAAAGAACTCTACAAAGTTAAAAAAAAAAGTAAGATAAACATACAAAAAAAGAGGAAAATCGATAACAGTGAAGGAATTGCATCCATTGTTCAGTAAATATGCTAGAGAGGACTTCTCACTTTTGCCATTTAAACTGGCAAGAAAAAATAGGGCATCAACCTACTGAAAAATGTCACGGACTTTAACTTGGCTTAAATGTAAAAGAAAAAAAACCCCAACCCTAAACCACTGATTTCAAAGCTCAGCTTGGCCTACCTACTTAAGCAAGACTTCTGTCCAAATGGAGAATCATTGTAGTCAAAGTAACTCAAACAGGAGTTTATATTGATTTTGTTGTTGTTGTTGTTGCATCATTTAATCATATTACTCTAGAACTTGAAATACTTTGTTTCAGAATATCATCTGTCTGATGGAGATCTGTTTCATTGGTATTTACAAGAATTGTAAAATCATTCAAGGTATCCGATAGCCCTGAAAGAAAATATTTTGTTTTCACTATGACTGTGGATGCAGGGAATAACACAATTACATAACTTTAATGATACATTTTTTAAAAATCTGTTTTTATTAAAGTTACACCAGACCAACATAGGAATAACTCTAATTTTGCATGTCTTCCCATTCTGGGGTTTTCTGGAACTTTGCTAATTATGTCCTGTTCTGTTATGGCCAATTGTGGTTATTGTTTTGAAGTAGGTGTTTTGTTTGCTGCTTTCTGAATATTTTAATTACAAAAAAAAAAAAACAGTCATATTGGGGAACTAAAAAAATCTTGCAAGAAAATTCCATGCTACTACGATAGAGGAAAATTTTGCCATGATAAAGTTCTTGAAGGTTTTTATTTTAAAGCTATAAAACCACAGTGTTAAAACTGTACTTTGATACAGAGATAATCTGTATTATTGGTGTGGTGTACTCCTGTGGAAACCTTTCATTTTGCGATATAATTTGGCATTCCTGTATACAAATGCTATTACCAGATTTCATTACTAGCATTTACAACATTGTTACTATTATTAATTTATAATTAAACTTCTCCCTCCTTCTTTCTGTGTGCATACTGCATGCAATTTGAGGACTTTTTTTCTGAAGTTGAATCAAGAACTTAATCTGGATATATTGGCCAGCATCTCATCTTACGTATGGTGAACATACATTCCAAATAAAATTGAGATATTTTGCAGCAGCTTTTCGCCTAGTAACAGCATTGAAAACCAGCAGATCTTGCACATTATTATCCCCTGCTGCATTGCCCATAATGCTGCCAAGGGCATAGCTCACAGACACAAATGAAGACACTAAATCCAAAGATCCTAAGAATCAGATCTCTGTTTACATAACCACATGCCAGTTTTTCTGCCTTTGCCTCATCCCGTGAGCATTTAAAAATATACATAGGGGCAAATGATGAATAAACTAGGGGTCTTTGGACCTACTACAATTAACTTTCACTCGCAGCTACAACAGAATGTATCTGTAGTGCAACTGATGCTGGACAGGTGTAACTGAAAGCATAATTATCCTTAAAAGATACAATAGATGGAGTGGGATGAACAAATGAAGATAAGCATTCATAATTTATTTAGCATGACTTTTTGTGATGTCCAGTGAATAATGCAGAGATTTTATCACAGGAGCTGTTGCAAAGAACACAGAGAGAATAGCATCCGTCCTTCCTGTGTGTGCACTGTTCAAACCAAATGCGGCGGAGGACAGGAACAAAATGAAAGCAGACACTTCAAGAAAATAAAAAGATGCAATAAAGACTAGATTGCCACATATATAGATGTAACCGAATACTAGCTGAATAAGTGACCTAACTTATGAGCGTTTCACCTCACAGCATTCTTATATAACAGATTTTTTAATTAAATATAAGCAATTATTTTTAATTGATTGGATTCAAATTCTGCAAAAAGACATGTTACCATGTACACCTGTATGTACACATATACCACTGAATTCAGTAAGGTTACTTTTGAGTACATGCATTCATCAACTTGAAGCCTTAAATATTAAGGGTCATTTTTTTACAATACCATATACAACTGAACTTAAAAGGAACCATAAAAAGTGTACCTCATCAGACTTTGACCCTAGCTACAGGCGACAGATTGTCTCTAGTATTTTTTACTATTCATAGCCTTTGCTGGCGATCTGTTAGGAATGGACACAGCACTGCACAAAGATAACATCTTATTACATTTAAGCGTATTTACCGGCCATCTGTACCTAACAATATTGCTTTCTCTCCTCTCCACAGATGCACATTACTTAGACTTCTAATCATACAGTCCTCTAACTTTCCCCTATAATGATTCTAACATACACTGTGACAAATTAATATATCCCTATAAGCTGCTTTTATAAACACTTTTTTCTTAGAATAGCCAATAGACCAGTATATTCATGTAGCTTTGAGTATATTAGTTCACTTCTCTACTGCTTCCTTTTCTCCATTTATAAGGTGAATGTACTAATACCAACTTTTCACAGTATTTTCACACAAACCTCAAAAAGAGATTTGGGCATATGCCATACACCAGGGAGCATCAGATGTCTCCAAATAAAGGTCAGATATGACTGGAGATTCATCTAAACTAACCAAGTGAGACTGGGGTCTGTCTTAGATTTAGTCCACCTCTGCTGAGGACAGCTGCATGTTTTAGGTAGCATATGTATTTCTATTTGGAAAAAAAAAATCTACTACTTCATATTTTTATCCACAAACCTCTAAGTAATTTCTCAGTCATTTAAAAAAAATGAAGTATAAGGCCTTTTCTTCGAGAAGCAGAAAAAAAAGTTGCTTTGAAACTGATATTTTACACAATAGCTCTACGATCAGAGCACTCCCTGAGATATGGGTTAACCTGCCTGACAAATTTGGTGGCCTTCTACATTGGGGTTACAGCATTGGTAGACAAGGGAAGAGCAACTGATATCATCTGCCTGGGCTTGTGCAAAGCATTCGACACTGTCCCACATGACGTTCTTGTCTCTAAATTGGACGGACATGGATTTGACAGATGGACCACAAGGTGGATAAGGAATTGACTAGATGGTTGCACTCAGAGTTGTGGTCAATGGTTCAGTGTCCAAATGGAGACCAGTGATGAGTGGCATTCCTCAGGGGTCAGTATTAGGACCGGTGTTGTTTAACATCTTTGTTGGCGACATGGACAGTGGGATGAGTGCATCTTCAGCAAGTTTGACGACGACACCAAGCTGTGTGGTGAGGTCGACAGGCTAGAAGGAAGGGATGCCATCCAGAGAGACCTTGACAGGTGTGAGAGGTGGGCCAATGCAAACCTCATGAAGTTCTACAAGGCCAAGTGGAAGGTCCTGCACCTGGGTCGGGGCAATCCCAACCAAAAATACAGGCTGGGTGGAGAATGGACTGCAAACAGCTCTGAAGAGAAGGACTTGGGGGTGCTGATGGATGAGAAGCTCAACATGACTTGGGAATGCACACTTGCAGCCCAGAAAGCCAACCGTGTCCTGGGCTACATCACAACAAGTGTGACCAGCAGGTCAAGAGAGAGACCATGCTCGTGAGACTCCACCTGGAGTACTGCATCCAGCTCTGGAGTCCTCAGCACAGGAAGCACATGGACCTGTTAGATCAAGTTCAGAGGAGGGCCACGAACGTGATCAGAGGGCTGGAGCACCTCCCCTGTGAGGACAGGCTGAGAGGGTTGGGGTTGTTCAGCCTGGAGAAGTGAAGGAGATACCTTCTAGCAGCCTTCCAGTACGTAAAGAAGTCTTACAGGAAAGATGGGGAGGCACTCTTTATCAGGGAGTGTAGCAATAAGATGAGTGGTAAAGGCTTTAAGCTGAAAGAGGGTAGATTTAGATTAGGTATTAGGAGGAAGTTTTTCCTGTGAAGGCGGTGAGACACTGGAACAGGTTGCCCAGGGAAGCTGTGGATGCCCCATCCCTGGAGGTGTTCAAGGCCATGTTGGATGAGGCTTTGAGCAACCTGGTCTAGTGGAGGGTGTCCCTGCCCATGGCAGGGGGGTTGGAACTAGGCAATCTTTAAGGTCCTTTCCAACCCAAACTATTCTATGATTCTATGAATTTCTTCCATCCTCCCAGAAGAGATTAAAAATCACTTTTCCCACTACAGTAGTGAGACAGTTTCTCATTAACTAATTGGTGGCCCACAGGTGAGTTACAGTATATCTAGTGTTTCCAGTTTCCACCAGCAGGGAATAACAGTTAACAGGATAAAAATGATGGATCACAAAATAAAGGAGAGCCAACAAGAGGAAACTTGGGGATGGTAATTAATTTTGTGAGAAAAGCCTGGAATCCCTGGTATAAACTCAGTATCATTTTCCCGGGATGAGATAAGGCACCACCACACCAGATTGCAGGGATCAGGCCTATGCTATGTAAATGTGAAGAAACTGCATTCCTAAGTATGTTCCATGGTTTTATCACCATTTCCAGGATATCCAGGGATTTCCCAGTTCCACCTTCATCCCAGGGAAGGATGAATGGAATTCTGTTATGATGGTCTGATCTCTGAACAAGTGCCTGTGAAAAAGTAACCCCTGAACAGAGAGAATATTAAGCTATCCTTAATATATACTTTCAGTGAGGAGGGACATTCTCTTTCTTGTAGGAAAAGGTATATCCTGAATTTCTATTCTTTATCCAAGAACTTCACATGATTGAAATTAAGGAATCCTTGGATTAAAAAACAAAACCCAAAAACCCCCACTTGAAATGGCACACAAAATTGCAGTAAATAGTTGAAGTTTTAGGTTGCCCTGTGTTAGAGTCAAGAGTTGAACTCAGCAATCCTCATGGGTCCCTTCTAACTCAGGATTATATTGCTAAAAATGCAAGGTAAGCCATAAAAAGCAGAAAAACTAGAACATGCACAAATGAAAAGAACCTATGCAACATGAATTTGTCGCCCTCTTGTAAGGAGTAATTAAATTACCTTTTTCTACCATAGAACTTTTGCCGCACTCCATGCACAGTACACTCTGGCCTGTCTTATGGACAAAGCAAAAGTAAACAATTAAGGCGCTGCTGTGTGCCAAACTTGTCCATTCGGTATAAAGTAGGAAGGTGCAAGATACAATACAGATCAAAAATTGCAGAAAAGAAATTCTATCAATGCTCTTATCACTTAGTTTTAAAAGTGATTAAGCCAAAGGCCATGAATTAAGCTTTTCACATGTGGCTGCTAATCACGTTTCCATTTTGTGATTGACCAGTTTGAGATAATGGAGGTTGATGATATTCACACATCTTAGGTTCAGTTCACAGGTCCAATGTGAAGCTAGAATTCCATCTGTAGTCATGTGAGACAGGAAGGAAATTCAGAGCTATTCTGTCTTAGGTGGATGCATAAATTGACGTTACGAAGAACTAGCCTGAAGAGTACTCTGTAGATGTGCAGAAGACTTGCAACAGAATGTGAAAACAATGTGAGGCATAATGGCAAGACATAAGTGGAATAAAAACAAATATGCTAAAAAAATCAGATTCAAAGGATGTCAAGCTGGAAACTCAAAACAGTGGACACTACACAATCTGGCATTTGAGATTTTCTGTGCCTTGGTTCCTCCTCTATACAGCAGGAATAATAATACCTCCATCTCACAGAAATATTATGAAGGTCAATTCATTAATGTTTATAAAGCTTTCAAAACTACAGTGGTGAGTACTTCTGTTTTCAAAGTCCATAGGGAACTTAATATCCTGCTATCCTCTAAGTATGCAAAGAAATATTTAAGTGCTTTCCATGGAGCAAACACTATTTGTTTTACTAAATTAGACCTACAGAAGAAATATGGGATTATGTAATTAAAGGTTATATGCACAAGCAAACTCAATTTAAGAAGTTTGGAACTTTCAAGTGTTTTGTTTTGCAATCTTAAAAGTCTGAAAATGGTTTTGAAGCTGTAATTGCATGTGTTGGCCATGAAGAGTCTGCATTAACATATTTAGGATTACTAATTAACAATCAAACATAGTGATGCAAAAAGATAGATATTTGCAAAAGGCAAACCAAAAGAGTCCAGTTATATTACTATAGGTAGCTTAAAATCTTCAAAGTTCTTAAAAAAGAAGCTTTTAATGTTCTATGTTCTTACCACATGAGTCCTATTTCTAATTAATACAAACATTTAAAAAATAAAAACACATTATGCTCATCACACATTTCATAAAATTACCACAATCTAATTACAGAAGTGTCATTTATGACTCTGTAGTTTTAAACAGAATAGAGTTACCACCTAACATTAGATCCAGACTCTGGTATATAGAAACAATCCTTCCCAACATTATCTTATTTACCATTTAAGCATCAAATGAACTCTGAGCACTACAAGTAAGGGTTAATACGTATTTTAAAGTGGGTTTTCTCTGAGATGTAGCACTTTACACACATTCTATTTTTTTTTCCCCTGAATGACCTTACTAAGGAAACAACACGGATTAGCCAGACAGCTTAAGCTAACTAAACCACTATGGATAGCTTATAACAAACATTTGGTTCATTCTTCATAACCAAAAACAGAACTATGAGCTACTGCAGAATTCTTCTTAAACTGCCATTCCAAAATTCCTTTTCTCTCTATTATCATCGAACTGTAGCTTCCTGTTGAATTTGCAGTTAAAGTACCTACTTAACTGCTGTCAGGGGGACTAAATGTTCATCTTCATAGGAAATCCAGATAATTAAGGTATTTAAATTTGCTACTGATCGGATGCATCGTGAGGGCCCGTTTTTGTCAAAGACAAGTAGGGTTAGGAAGGTGCAACTGCAACTAGCCATGGGCTTCCATACCCGTTTCAACAAAAACCGAAACCTATTCTGGCCTCTGTGGGTTTTGTACAAACACTGGGTAATGTGCATACTGAAGCTACAACTATCCTATCAATATTAATTATACAGAAAGACTCAAAGGGATGTTTATCAGATAGCAAGACTACCCAGTAATGACACTGAAGACCAGTTTTGGAGAGAATACAAATCTTATCCTTCAGAGTTTAAAGGCAGTCCATAACCATCAGCATTTGGGGAATAATTCTGTGAGAAGAAGATTAATTTGGCAGCTCTTGAACCTTTTCTAGGGTATTCGGTTGCTGCCTACAGCTAAAGAAAACATACTGGACCAGATTAATTGCACATCTAGTAAAGTGCAACTGTTACTATGCTCTTAACCGAGGTCTACATTTAAAAGATTTTCTGCACAAAGTTATTAATGTCATGCTCTACAAATTCAACCCTCTGATTGTTCTTCAAGGAAAGCTCAAGTAGTTCTCTATGGGTGACTTATTTTCACGAAGAATATGCACTCTAAGCTCAAAAAAATCTTCATTCTTATTCAGTTTTTCCCAACTGCGTCATCCCCTAACAATCAACCTTCTGCAAAAGTAATAAAAATCACTGTTTTCTCCTTTTATGTTCTTTCTGCTCAAAGTTCTAATCAAATGATTTACAACATCCTAACTGTGATCTTCTCATTTCCTACATTAACAGGAGATCTCTCCCCAGAGCTGTATTTTAGTTTCTAAATGCTATGGACAAAAATAGGCAAGCCTAAAAATTCCCTGCCAGAAAAAAAAAAACAACACATATACAGAGGGAAAACACAGAGCAAAACTGGGGAAACTAGGTCTCTCCACATTAAAATTAACATAACATTACTAATAAAGTCTACTGGATTGTGCCTAGTTTTTGGCATGATGCTGCCATTTCACTCATTCAATTCAATCAATGTGAATTATAATGAATATTTTCATGATTTCCACTTAGACACTCAAATCCCAAGAGCAGCCCTAGATCTAATATAAACTATACCTCAGCTTCCTGTTGTCACAAAATACAGTTCTGACAAAATTTCACCGATTCATTAGTACAGCTACCAACATATAAATTTATCATACTTAAAGAGGCCGTAGCTATTTCATATGTAATAGTTTCAAGAATATTTCATTTTTAGTTTTTCAATACAAGAAGATTACATTAAGGATTTAAATATAAATGCCAAAAGTAACTCATTGTGAGCATCTCAGTGTCAAAAGAAATATTCAATTTACTTCTATCAAGTTCTAATCTATACCTCAAAAAAGACACTGTGGTAACAAGCACCCTAAAAATGTCACAAAATGGACAGACAGCTTTCAGGTGTGCTACTAATGAAATCAGGTGTGTCTCCAATAAAAAGAGAGTTCTGGTAGAGGATTGGATCTGTGTTTTTGGTCGGGTAGACCTCCCACAAACTTCAGAAAGGCAATTTATTTCAACAAAAACTGCAGGGTAAGGCCCTTTAATCCTTAAGTATGAGTCAGCTTTTATATTTCATATCTAAACTAGGATTTTTATTATCAGCAAAGAAAGGAAAAACAGTTTAGGGTGCTCCTTAGACTGTGAGCCCATCTGCCTTGATGCTGCAGATCACAACAAACCAAAACTGCCATTAGCTTTACTCAGTTCTGTGTGCAGCAGGATCACAGACCAGGGATCCTTAAATATGCAGCCTGTATAACTTATGTAACTTAACATGAAAATACAGAACTGAAATACCAAAGCTCTACACAACAACAGCTCAGGGAAGACAAAGCTTGGATTATATGTGTCTTGCTGTATTTTTAATTTCATTCCAATTGATTGACGTACAAATTATGGCTCAGGTCCTGCACCCTGAAGCATGCAGGATGAAAGCTGCGCCTGCGTTGAGTCCCACTGCCTTCGGTGGCATAGCACATAATGCAGGATTAGGGCCTGTGGGGTTTTCTTAGTTTACTCAAACACGCTTGTGATGCTCCTAAACTGTAATATAGCTGATTAAGTAGAGCCTGTTGAATCAACATTGCAGTATTTTATGAGCACATAATCATGGAGTATTTTCGAAGTTTGCTTTTAACATACTTCTGTATCTCAAAAAAGGGAAGCTGGTATTTTGTATACTCTAGAGTAGGCTTCTGCAGTACCATGTATTCATAAGCAAGTGCTGCTGCAAGCAACCAAATGCCTTCCTATACAAATATTTGCTTTATTGGCAATATTTTAACTTGAGAGCTACAACAGGCAAATAATGCCTACTGAGATCTTCTCAAAATGACATATTCCTATACACGCCAAGCAGATTTATTTCCAAGTAGATCTATCAGAACATAACACCAAGTCTTCAAGTAATATTAAGCTAAAGAAAGGAAATAAGATAAATCAGACAGAAAATTAACTTATTTTCATCTTACGTTGCCTATTTTTGCAAATATACCATACAAAAGACAAATAATATTAAATACAGATCTTTGGCCCTATCAAATCACTTAAACATGAAGAAACATGTTGAGTTTTAGGTCTACTTAGAAGTCTCAGAACGTCAGACCTTCTAATGATTATTTTAATGTATCTTGATTATTTGCATTATCTTTTTACTGAAGTGACAAAAATTAAATCACTGTACTGAATACCTGGAGTTTCACAAAATGCTAAATTACTGTGTACATAAGCAAAAGGAGTCAAATTCAACCCTGGGAAACAGGCATGATTCTAATGCACTGATCACTGATACTTTATTAAACTAGAGAATAATTTGACTCAAAAGGCCTGAACCTGTTTTGGATCAGGATGGCAAAGGACTATAAAACCTCCAGAAATTAGAATTACATAGAACCTATTCCAAAGGACTCTGACTCTAAAGTCACGGGGGCTCATCCTTTTCCCTTGAACTCTCAAGACTTTTGACACTAGCTGTAGCTGAAAGCCAAAAAGAATTAGAATCATTATATCCGAGATGAGGAAAGCTGTATGTTTCACAAGGATCAGATCTGTACACAAACTGGCTCATCTTGGCATAGACTCATCTTGTTTGTTTATATTTCTTCTTTCTTCTGTGCTGGAGTTGGCCATAACCAAAATTTGAAATCAATTGGTATCTGGTTAATAAAAGGAAAGTATACTTAATAGATGAAGTTCATTTACTCTTAATAATGTAAAATTCACTAATTAAAAATTCTGGTTTTGAAGCTCCTAGGCAAAACAAATATGCAAACAAAACTTCTAGGAAAGCCAACAGAATTAATGTCAGAGTTAAAAGATAAAAGCAGAGGATCATATAATCTCTCTTTTTAGTTTTGGTCTCCATTACAAAAGTATGATTTTTGTATTCCAGGGTTGGTCAGAAGTACCAAACAGTTTGCACCGATTTTACTTGTGCATTTAAGAACAGCACTGAAAGCTCTGTTGCAGAAAACAGACACAAAACATAAAAAACACAAAGATATCTTATGCTTTCTACTCAAAGAAAATTCCCACTAAGGACCTAACCAACACATAAAAACCAATGCCAAACAAATTTGTCAACTTTTTAATTTATGCTGTCCCACTAAGTTTATTGCCATACAATGATAATCTTCATTACCAATGCTAAAAAACCACCCTGAATCTACATCCAGTCCTTCACAAATAATTAAAGTGCTAGGTTCAGTGTTTCAGCAATTACTGCACTGTCTTTTATTTCTAGCTCCAGTCTTTTTCTTAAAAAAAGAGAACGAAAGGAAGAGAAGATGAGAAGAGTGAGGAGGGGAAGTAGGTGTCATTCGAAATTCAAAACTGTATACTTGTAAATGTTATCTGTACTAGCACCAACCAATTTGCTTTCCTGCCCACAAACATGTTACTAGTTTGGAGTCCAGTTATGAACTCAGGATTTGGCTCCAAATGCCTAAATCAAGTTTTTAAAATGAATTTACTGACCACTCCAACACTGCAGCAGGAAGGAAAAAATCATCAACGAGATCTCTGTCTTTTCACTCCAAAGTCCTTATACAACCACTGCAGTTTTCAAGTAAAAGGCTGACAGATATCATATTACTGCCCCTACACACAATGTAGCTTTTATTATTTCCATAGTAAAAAAAAATAAAAAATGACAGGCCTTACCTTACAAATTTGAAAATAATCTGAAGTGAGCGTCTCCTGGATCTCATCTCTGGGAGTCCCTGCAGCTCCTGCAGTCCCTCCTGGGTGTGCGGAGCCACCACCAGCTCCACTTCCACCACCACTGCCGCCACCACCACTGCTTCCACCGGGTGATGAGGCAGTTAAACCATCCAAAACTTTGCGAAAATTAAATTTCTTCATTTTGGAAAAATCGTTCATAAGATTTGGGGGAGGAGAAAGGGTGTATTGTAACACATTCAGCTACATGTAGCTAAAGAGAAAGACTTTAATGGTCCTCTGAGTGAGGCAGCACTTTAGTCCCTTGTACCAAACACAACGTCAATATTAGGTGTAATTGATTGAAAAACACAAAGGCTTCATTTTGTCAGACGTAAAAGCTACCTGGAAAGGTCCTTTAAAAAATAATAAATTTAAAAAAAAAAATCCACCAGCAGCAGAACTAAGATTTACGTTCAAACAAGGAACAATGGAACACCCACCATCGGGTTCTCTCACAAAATCCACATCTAAGCAGGGGTTAAAAGCCAAAAGTAAATAAAAAATTCAAGCTGGCATCCAAAACAGTAGGCTCCATCCCTCTATCATTTCTGCCTAAGATTTGCCTTCGGTACGTGATTATTTTAACAAAACTACAAAAAATTCGGCTGCGTTCAGTTTCTTCTTCCCCTCCAAACCCTTTCAAGCCAGGGGTATCTTTGCCTCCAGCGTTTCGGGGGAGCGGGACCGCTCTCCCCCCGCAGCCGCTGCCGCGACTCCTGCTCACCAGTCACCTGCCCGCCCCAAGGGCCGGCAGCCGCTGCTGCCCCTCACCCCCCTCTTCCCGCCTCGGGCTCCGGGAGGAGAGGGTGCGCAGCCGGCCCCCGCTGGGGTGGCAGCTCCTCACTTCCCTCCGGCCACACAGCCGCCCCGCGAGGAGCGAGCGACGGTAACCAGCGACCCCCTCAGCCAGCCCGGCCGTCCCGGGCTGACCACCTGTCCCGTGCCTGAGGTGACCGCCCCCGTCAGCCCTCCTGCCCGCCCCGGTCACCGAGCCTGTGCCGTCGCTGTGCCCCCGGGGCCGCTCCGGGGGGACCGGACTCCCTCGGCGGCAGGGGTAAGCGGGGAAACGCGCTTGGCGCGGCCCCTCGCTCTGAGGCGACGTTTCCTAATGGTCCTCGGGGGCGCCTGTGCCCTGGCGCGGTGGGAGCGCGGGGAGGGTCGGGGCAGGAGAGCAGCGGGGCAGGTGAGTGCAGGGCGGCGGCGACCGCGGTCCCAGGCGGCTGCGGCGGCTCCCGCCCGCCCAACGCGCTCACAACCCTTCTCCGAGGTACTGAAACCTCCGCTGCCGGCGGCAGCCGCAGCTCCTCCTCCTCCTCCCCTTCCGCCCCTTCTCTCCCCTACTCCCGCCTTCCATGCCCCGCCCCGGCCGCCTACACCCCTCCCCTCCCTCGGCGCGCGCGCCCAGCTACCCTGGGGGAAGACTGGGAGGGAGGGCGGGAGAAAGCTTGGTGATTGACAGCAGCGGCAGCTTCCGATTGGTTGCTGATGGCAAGCTGGGTGGATGTGAATCGCGGAGAAGGGAGGAGGACGGGGACTGCTCTCAGCGGTTCGGCGGTCGGTCGGCTCTAGGCGGAGCCTGCGGCCGACACGGTAGGGATAGCCTGGCTGAACACCGCGGTGATCCGCGGAACCTGACTGGGGCGCTCCAAAGATGGCACATCCACCAATGGGAACGGCCGCCCCGCGGGTTCCCCCCCGCCTTCCCTCCGCGACGCCCCGCCCTCCAGCCTATCCGGGTGTGGGGGGCTCGGGGGCGGGGCCAGGCTCGTGGCGGGGTACCTGCAAACAGCTCGGGGGGCGGGGCGGTCTCCCCCGCCGGCCACGCCCCACTGCGGCGGGAGCGGGGTGCGGAGCGCTGCGGCCGCTCTGAGGGCCGAGGGCTCCCCAC
>WKFP01014370.1:2078111-2091803 GCA_011057875.1 Pterocles orientalis | reverse complement strand
GAGACGGTGTCAAATGCTTTACTGAAATCGAGATAGACCACATCTACTGCTTTGCCATCATCTATCCACCTGGTAATATCCTCATAAAAGGCTATCAGGTTGGTCAAGCATGACTTCCCCTTGGTGAAGCCATGTTGACTGCCTCTAATGACCTTCTTATCCCTGATATGCCTAGAGAGAGCATCAAGAATAAGTTGTTCCATCACCTATAAGAAAGAATATCTGAGATCAAGGCGACAGACTTACCACCTCTTCTTTCTTCATGGCTTTCTCTGGCAAACTGCCTCCTTTGAATCCCATACTGAGACTCTCTTTTACTCACTAACTAAATCAAGTGCACATCCACAGCTGATTATTGAGATGTTTGTGAATTTCGCCCCAAATACCTATCCGTGTTTTCCTGTTCAAATGATGTGTCAAAGTGATTCAATACAACACAAAAAGAGACACAAGAAGGTAAGGAGGCATGTTTCAGCAAAGGTCAGGTAGATATCTTCTTAGTGACTGGGAGAATAAAATTATATAACTGAGCATTTGCCCATCACAATACATATGCTCCACATGTATTCTTCACGAAACAATGTAAAGTAATAAAATACAAAAGAAATCTCAAAATAAAAAAAATATTTTTTCTGAGATGGGATTTTTAGAGATATGCCATTTAAAATATTTTAAAAGAAAATAATTATATCCTTGACTTTGCCACAATTTTGTAAAAGTTTTGTAAAAGTACAGCATACTTTAAAAAAACATTTTGATTATGTTTTTCTGACTAGTTCTGCAGTCCTTGTTTAAAACATTCCTTAATGTTAACATGACCAAATAACATAATAGATCTAAGTGGATGGCACTCCATTATTTTCCCAGTGCATTTGGAAATTACAAAACAGTAAACTCCCAGCATAGAATTCTTTCAAATGAATGTAACATTTTTCATGATTAATAATACCTTAATAAAATACATGGTTTGCTCTATACAGTTAGCAAGAGATGAATTATAACTGAAGAATATTATGCTGTACATTGGTAAAGACTATTGAACTGGGAAATATTAAAAAGGAGAAAAAAAGCTATGAAAGAACTCTGGCAAATCCAGTTGCAGTAAGCTAGAGCAGGAACTCTGTGTTTCTCTCAGTACTGTTGTTCATCTGAACAAGTTTGCTGTTACCAGTTGCTGCTACCATAACCAAAATGCAAACTGATTAAATTAATTAGACTATTATATATAAGTATATACCACATATATTATATGCCATTTAGTACACTAACCACAATAAAATATTTTAGCATAATTAGAAAGTTTTTACAGTCTTTAAATATTGTCTCAGATATTAAATCCTGAAAATAAAAGTTATTGTAGTCTAGAACGAAATTTTTAATAAAATTAGGAATACTGAATAGAGTTTTTAATCTTTGCTTAACCATAACTTGCATGTTTTGAATAACACACTATTTTCATCAAATTTGTCCTCCAGTATTATTTGAACTGACAATGAAATACAATAATCTTATTATTGTAGGTACATATACGTGAGTGTTTTGTAGAGAGTCCTGTGATAGCTTTGCCTCAGCTCTAAGCTCTTTGGACAGATGGACATAAGCAAGTGCTGCTCTGGCTTTATTAATCCTGCACTGTACACTCAGCAGGACTTGCTGTATTAGCTCAAGCATTGTGCCTTCAACTGGAGAGGGCTGCCGGCCAGCTGGATGGAAACCCAGGTAAACCAAACACGAGCCTCTGGAGAAGGCTGTACAGGCATGCCCAGTGTAACACATGTGCAAGCTTTGCTACAGATTTTATAAGGATATTTTAAACTTCTACAGTTGGGTGCCTACTACAGCAAGGCAGTCATCACTTGAGTACAACTATTATTCAAGCAACAGGGTATGTATTAGAATTCTAGATCTGTACATATCCTTGCAGAGATAGTACTTAAATTCAGTTACTAATTATAAGGAGTGTCAAACATGACATAAATACTTATGTCATTTTTTAAATGAAACATTAAAATTAATAATATTTGGCGAGGAAAAAGAAAAAAACACATGATCCTTTGAAAAGGAAAATTCAAATCACTTTATAAAAAGCACACCATCACCATGTCTAGAAAGCACTTTTTACTTGCCTGTAAATTGTACGCTTCCAATGTAACCTAATGAAAAACCTGTCAGCATCATCCAATTAAAAAAATAATTCTTCCTAGGGGTAGCTTGGTAGGAGGGATCTCATACTTGGACTGCCAGCTCAGTTTTTATTCTTCTCTTTAGGTGGCTAGATTCTGTACAAGACTGAGCCCCAAGTGACTTAAACAGAGTATGTTAACGTATTAGATTAACTAACATTTGAGAACTTTATGCTGATTTTTACATTTTCAACCACTATGGCAAATTAGCAATGTTTTTCTGTGAAAAAGTACTTCTTTTCTTGCCCTCCATGGAATTAAGTTTGAATGTTCCTTACAAAGAATGAGTTGGGTTACAAAACAAGTAATAGCAATGCATGATTCTTATAATACGTATTTCTTAAACTAAAGCTCTTTGGCAAAATAAAAGCTAGAATCCATAAGGAGCATAACCACAGAAACCCTTTTGGAGCAACAAACTAAAACCAGAAAGGAAAATGTCTTAAGACAACAATACATCTGAATCACTGAATTCTAGATATTCTCTCTATACATAGTTTGTGTCTATACCTACATTAACTATCACAAAGCACTGTAGTGTATTAGAACATTGATATTGATATTGTCATTATTACTATTATGATACTGTTTATTGGCCATTTCCCAGGTAGACAGAATACCTCATTTAAACTTCTCTTTTATAGTAAACTTCATGCCGTAGTAGTCTACTCTAGCAAGCTACTGAACATTCGTTCTTTTGAGATTATCAGAGCTGTTGTCCACTAAAGCCAAACACAGATAAAGAGATAGGTAGGTAAGCAGGAAGGTGGCAGGTAGGCAGTTTTTTACCTTGAACAACAAAATTGACAGCCTGCCTCTCCGCTTGAGTGCGTAGTTTGTAATCCTGTGCATTAATATTAGCCAGTGGTCTTTTGCGTCCCATTATGGAAACCACATAACCTTGTAGGATTTAAATAGAAATTAGTATTCTTAGAGTGATTAAAATTAAATTTCAAAAAATTCTTGTTGAATATAATATAGATTCTTGTAATTATGTGCAGCCTGAGTCAAATTAACAGTTTTCCTCTGAAAATAATGAGAGCTTCTTTTACTTAAATCCTAAATGCTTATTGTGTTTTTGGCCTAAGAATTATTTATTTCAGAGAATTGGTACATATTATACGAGGAGAACTTTTGTTCATTAAAGTTGTATTTTCATTAGGAATGTCTACTGATATACCAGCAAACTCCCTCCATGGGAGATGAAACTATGAATACCTAGCAGCCAAAATTAGAGCTTTCCACGCAATTAATAGTTTACTTGGAAATAGCAAAGAAAAATCAATCTGTAGAGCAATTAAATCATTAATATTTCCCAAAAATTATCAAGTAGTTTGGGGAAAAAAAAACAAAGTTACAAGTTCTTTCCATGTTCTTTATGTGGTATTTTTGTGCCCCTTTCACAGCCAAATTTCCTTAACTCTAGTGTGGTGGGGTTTTTCAGTTTAAAAGAAACACACGAAAACACGGTTAAAGCTTTATGTTAGGCCTAATTATGTATTTTGCCAAAACAACTGTTTTGGAGGGCATGTGAGAGGAGTTGAGAGAGAAAAAGATACACAAAACCTTATCCCAGCTTATCTACAAAACTAAACTTCTTTTCTTAAGAAAAATGAAAAAATCATCCATGTCAAAAACATATCTTTACAAAATATTTCGTTATACTTCTGATCACCCATACTATCCATGAATTGTGATTAGATGAATTGTGATTATTCCTGTGTGGTGTCTCCACAACAGAATCACCCTTGCAATACCCATAGCTGGTTAGCATCCCCAGACAAATACCATCTTTCATATAATAGTGGTGGAGTATTCTTCTGTGGTCAAAGATTTATCTGCAGATGCATAGTTGAATGAGGTCTTAACGTAGTCTTTTTAATATGTTGATAATTTCATCAAATAACAGTAACAATATAATAACATATAGACTAATCCACTAATAAAAATATCTTAAGCCCAAATGAAGGTTATTTATCTGCTTATCTACACAGAGTATCAGACAATCACAACACCTAAATAATAGCCAAGCAGGTGCTGATCACCTTTGAACTGCAGATAAGTAAAACGAAATTACCTTGTAATTAACTCACTAGGCTGAAATGTTTTTTGTTGGAAAATTGGAATCTGAGGTGCATTAACAAGAAAAATATTAAATAATGTTGACTTGCCGCAGACTTTTTGAGGTTGTACAATCAAATCAGATTTTTCTTCTACCATTAATGGTTAAAACAACAGTTGATAGATGGGCGTGAGAGGATGAGTAAGTACTAATTAGACAAGTGTGTTTTGATGGCAGTCAGGGACATTAGTTATGACGCTTTTGTCTACTAAAGTCATTAACCAGATTCTTTATCATAAAAGTCTACTTATTGAAACTCATTCACCTTTAAGAAAAGAATGCTATGTTATTTTAAATAGATAAAAAAAACATAATAAATGTGCAATATTTTACTGTATATGTTATGTTGGGCTTAATTATAGCTAAAATACATTTTCAGTAACTTCACTTTTGTTTAGCAATATCAATGAATGAAGGAATGCAACTGTGTGACACAATGAGAGTTTATGCTTCCAGTAGATTTTTAAGCCCTACAAAGCACAAAGAAGCAATACTAGCCATTTTCATGACTAGAAGTCAGTTATATGTTTCTGTCATGACATCTACCCATACAGTGATGGGTAATATTATATTGCAAATTTACTATTTATTTCTACAAAATATCTTAGTACTGTATATTGTACGAAGAAACAAAAGAAATACATTTGACAGTTCTGCTAACAAGATGCTATATTTTCTCTCATCAAATTACCGCACTCCTAGGGTTCACTAAATATAAACGAATACATAGACTAACAAAAAACTTGATGCAAGAAGAGTTTGCAGCTGCTGGCTCCGAGAAGCAGTCTGTACACATCAGTCATCACAGATACCACCTCAACTTCAAGAACATAAATTCTGACTGATGCAAAGAAAAAATATATTAAAAAAGCCCAGCTCTGTAAATTGGCTCTTTGACTAAATGGCTGAACTTCCACGGTCCAGCAGCCATATAGCATATTTATTAAGTAAAAGATTCTTTGGGTTTTTTCGTGTTGGAGTGCATTATATGTCAAAATGATGCAGTGTAACTTGACATTAAGTAGGGTTCACTCTGAGAACAGATGTCTTACTATGTTAGCATCTTTCTGAGAAAAAGCAGACAGGTTTAACCAGCTGCTTTTAGGGTTAAAAGAGGAAAAAAATCTGATTCACCAAGAAATAATATTCCATCTTTTTTCTTATCCTAAAACTATCTGATCAAGCTGAATCTTTGTCTTCACCACTGTCACAGAGTGCTGATCAGTAAACAAAAAATATGCTTACGGACTCTGGATTACCTTTATTTCGGCATTGTTCAATGGTTTTCTTTGTAAATTCATGGACTTTCTTGTATTTTTGCATAAAACTCTCTATAAATTGACTGGCTTGAAGAGGAGTAACTCCCAGGCAGTCAGCAAGACGTTCTTTACCTGGTGGTAAAGAAATTATCTTTATTATGCAATAAAGCAGAACAGAAATCCACTACATACAATAGCACAGTTACATTCACAATGAGTGGAATTAGTTAACTTATCTCTATGAAAGAGGACAGATCTGATATACTCCAATCATATTTCAACAAAGCAAATGTTTAACTTTGAGCTTGAACATTGTACTGAAATTACTGGATTAAGAATATACTTAATAAGATGTATATAAGAAGTATGTAATGAAATTCCTAGTTATAATTTATACCTATGTGTTTGAAAATCTCTTGTTCACAGAATAACTTTGTTGCTCTAAGTATCATTTTACTAGTTCAGTATTGAAATATGCTGACTTTGAAGAGCAGATAAAAAAATTAAAATAAATTTTAAATAATCACAAATGTGAATGAAGATCTAAAAAAGTCTGGAAGTGTGGATGGTTGAGTTTAGCTAGAAGTTTTAGATTTGGTGTAGAAGTCACAGAAAAACTTAGCAGCTGAAAAAATCAGACCAAGTAGTCTGATTTTAGAAAGGCCATTAGGAGTCGGAGTCCCACAGATTTCAGTCTTAGGCTCCTCAATGTCTGGAAAAATCTGGGTCCAAGTTGTGAAATAAAAGGGTTTGAAAAAGAAAAAAACAGAAAAAAGTTTTTTAACAGAGAGAGAAAGGAATAATAGCTTTTGGATATGATATAGGTACACAATATATATTATGTTGGATCTAAGAGCATTTATAAGACAAGGTGGAAGAAAGTTAAAGACAGTTTTCCAGAGTGTGAAAATATAAAGTCAGAGCTACAGTTTAAACACATTTATAAACCAAACAGTTACAGTAAAAATAAAACATACATCAACATTAGTCATATGAGGCTTGAAGGACAGATATATTTATGTCAGCTGCACAGCAACACAAAACCAGCACTGCAAATAACATAAGCTGAGAGCCGATGTCTCAAGGCACCAGAGGCATGGAATAGTTACTGTCACAGTAATACTGTCAGGAAAAATTATCTAGTATTTCGAAAGAGAGAAGATTTCAGCCACCTAAATGCCATCACTGTCAGTCTGATGTGCATTTCAGAACAATTCTGTAGCATTTTGTTCTCAGTCATGCCAGGATCGGCACTGAGCTGCAGGAACACCAGTCTGGACAAGGTGCTAGAAGAAGAAATTCACAAGACATCCAGGATGACTCTTGCTGAACCGTTATAGGTCTGTGCTTTGACTTGACATCTAATTAATTTGGGTTTTCTTGCTGGGTCAGCAAATGACAAATCTATCTGCTAAAGCACATATTGTTAACAGCTAGGAAACTGTTGTGGCTTCCTTAGAGAAGTGTAACATCTAAGTTTGTCCATGTTATCCAGAACTAGTGATATACAGAAAAAATTATTGCATAAAATAGTAGGAAAATGAAACCTCAATATTAGTAAGGAAGTCTGAAACGTTCCAGGGAAATGCAGCTCCTGGGAAGCAAAAAGAGGGGACTGTACTGCCACATAATTGTGTCAGATCACGTTCCCCAATGCGGGAGCACAGGCCATGCGAAGCAACGCTCAGGAGTATACTAAAGCTTCCCTGAGCACTCTCCTTGAGTTACCTGTGCCCAGGGAATTGTTAGTAGCAGCTTATGAGTTTTAGTGTTCTCTATTCTGTGGTATCATCTAATTTCTCTGCTTTTCATTTAAACACCGTGAGATCCCTCTGTGTCAATTCAGGCCTTGAACATACTGCCATCGAACAGAAGTAATGCCTTATTTTAGAGATGTTTAAGTTGTCTTTGCTTTAGTCTTACAAGACGATTGAGGCAGAAGCAGGTGAAGTGAATTGCCCCAAACAAAGCAAAAGACAGTAATACTGTCATCCCTCTCAATATTTGGTGTATTTATTAAAGTATCAACTCCTAGACATAATGAGACTCTTCTTTCTTTTTTATACTATTTTCTGTCCTCCAGGATTATAGGAAAGACCTTGAAAATATGAACCAAGTGTAACCTAAAGCTAAGAAAACAGGGAAAAATAGATTACTATTTACTCCATAAAAGATTTCCATTAACTCCTGTAAGTACAATACAGGCAAGCTCCTCAGGGAATGCTTCTGCATTTTTCAATCCCAAAAGAAGTTAAATAAGTAATTATTACTCACACTCTTCAGTTGTATCAAAATGTCTCCCTAATGAGAAGTTAGCCATGTTTTGAAGGGAGACAAATTGTGGGTAGAATCCTGTCTATCAATTTCAGGTATCTAACAATTCTTTCTGATCAGCCCAGTTTCCATCAAAATAGTTTCTTGATATCACTCCATGTTATGTCTTAATTAGGATCTGATTACATTGCCAGTGAACTGAAGCATCTTATTATCTTTCAGATGCTTCAGCTGTCCTCTTTGAGAAAGAGGGAGGAGAAACAGAACAAAGTAAATGGAGATACTTAAATCAAGAATTTCTGCACTGAAATTTTTAGTGCCTGGTATGGAGCAAGTGAGCGAGTCCCAACGCTGTCTGCTTAATCGCATCATCTAAGCTCTCTGTACCATGAATAGGCAGATGTAGGCTCTACTGAGGGAGGCTCTGGCCTCAGCGACGGAGGCATTTCCTTTTCTCCACTGACTATATTCAGAACTGTGGGGCATTCAACCGGTGGTGATTCCGTCTGATTAAGCCAGCTATCTGCCTGTTCCACCCAGAGCAAAGGGAAGAGACAGGAAATGTGTATATCTGCATGGACCAAGGGGCAGTGGTGCTAATCCTTGTATTTTGTAAAATAATCTAGTGATGAGAGTGTTCAGGCTGGAAATGAGAGATTTGATTCCAGTCTCGGCATTGGAAGGTCTCAATTTATGGTGCAGGGAGCTAGTGCTAGGCTTTTTTAATACAGATTTTAAACACAGATGTTTAAAATGCAATACAGCTTAATGTAAAAATGCACCTGCATTATATATACTTATGTATGTATATAATCTACAGACATCACTATACACAAAATAGATATTCTGGAGAGCTGAATTTGAAGGGTTTTTCTCCCCTTGCCAGTTGAATGCCCTAAAGAATAAACCGAATGTTCTTGGCCAGCTCTGCCTTTGGTCCAAGGACTATTGATGACTCACTGCAAAAGACAGTTTAGCAATCATCCTCACCCAGGAACCCAAGACGTAGTTTTAAGTTCTTTCAAGTTAAATAAAGCCTGTAACCTAGGGCTCTCATTTCCTAAATGAGTTTTCCAAGTACTCATCTTCTGTAGAGCTTTTGGATTTCTCCAGAAGACCTACATAAAGTTTAGCTGGCTGTTCACTAAAACAAATTCTCAAGAGCTTGCAGCCTGATTATACATATGCATCTGTCTTCCCAGAAAAGGTAATGCCTTTTGAGCATTACTTAATAAATAGTAGTCGGTTTTGGAAAGTAATCAGAATGTCTTGACTTACCTAGGACCTGGACAGGACTTAAGCAGAATGGGTAACAGTGTGCTTTTTTGCAGGTTTTTTGAAGTTGTGAAGAAATGGCAGCAAACGATAAGATCTAAAGAGGGGACAGACTTTTATATGGTGAGTGTGACTAAGCACCGGCACAGGTTGCCCAGGGAGTCTTCATCCTTGAAGACATTCAAAAGACATCTGGACATGGTCCTGGGCAACTTGGTCTCAATGTCCCTGTTGAGCAGGGGGTATGGATCTGATGGCCTCCAGAGGTCCCTTCCAATCTCAGCCATTCTATGATTCTATAAATGCATTTTGAAGCAATGCTGGAGTTCTTTTAATTTCATTGCAGTTATTCTCACCTCTGTCTATATACTAACAGAATGCAAAGTCCACTCAAAATTAATCTAATTTTAAATAAAGACAAATGCTTCAGTTACATCAGCAGTAAATAAACATAAAATCAGAGTATTCTTTGTATATGTCAATGTGGCTGTATTAATTTGATAATTTTGATAGTGGGTGGATCATCTAATAATCCTTGATAAAAACAAAAATGTAACACTGACAAACTTTTATTCACATTTAGAAATTCAGACTACTTATATTATGTATAAAGTATAAATCTACTGTAGCTGGTTTCTTTCCTAAAAATGCCTACCTGCTCCATAAACCACTGAGTAAACTATGCGCTTTGCTTGCTCTCTATCAGCATGTTTCACTTGTTCACTTGGAATCCCCTTCCTAAACAAATGAAAATAAAATAATACCTTTTCAGTTAAAACTAATTTGTTATTTGCACAGAAAATGTATTTCAAGTCAATAACCATTCAATAACTAGACTTGTGAGATATGAACAGAAGCACTTAACGGCTTTTGCCTTCAGCCAGGAATGCACATCAACTTTACAAATTTTGGTGGTGATAATCCATCACAAATTAAATTATTTATTTTAATCTTCATCTTCTCCTTTCCTTTTCTTTTTAATCAAATCCTTAGCTAGGAAAAGTCCTACTACTATGTTACTAGTTCTTTAGGTTGAAGAGGATTCAATATTGACCCATGAGAAAAATTAAATTTTCCAGCAACAGCATTTCTTCAAAACGTGACATATATATATACACTCAGATTATAAATCTGACCTATAGCTTATTTAAACAGAGGTTTTATTAGGGCTTCACTAATAGGAACATCCAACTTTTTATCAAGAACAATAATAGATAAAAGCTTGCACTGAATCTCTCCACATCTCTTACGAAACTCCACAATAGAGTTGCTTCATAAAACAGCACCGGCTGATTCTTAACTAGAAAGTGTATCTAGTTTACTCCAAGGAAAATATCATCCTTCCCAGTGCCCTTTCACTCACCAACTGATGTAAACAGTCCTACAAAAGGGACAATAGACTATAACAATTTGCAAATAAAAAGCTAGGACTCTGCAATCATGGAGTACATGCCTCCTCTGCTTTTCCTTATCCAAATGTAGCTTCATAAGGAAACCTGACATTACTGACAATCAGGAACACAGAATAATATTGATCATTTGGTTTAAATGGAAGTGCATTGGGGGAAATCTTAATGGCTTACTCTGAAAAAAAATTGTATTTGGAACATAGAGATGAGCTGATATATCCAAGATACTTGATGACATGAACAATTTGTGAATATGTCTCCTCATGAGTCTGTTCATGATGATTTGGCTGCATTTTTAAAATCAAAGCTTGCTAGGCTTTGTTCTGAAAGTTCTTTGCCAGGAAGATGCTTTGTGGTGAAAGTTTTGGCTGACAAGATTTGAGAAAATGGTATATTTCTGTGTATGTTCTTGAAGAAGAGTCTTTCACCATTAGTATGGTACTCAAGCACCTAAAAAATCAGCACAACGACAGAGTTTTGATTGCTTGCCCTATACACTGATGTAAGCCAAGCCAATGCACAGTGGTGGTATAATTAGGCACTCTGAATGACAAACAGGTAGACCTTGAGCGCAGCCAGATTTAAGCAAGTTCTTATGGTAGTGCAGATTTTTAAAGAGGAAAAATAAAATTGAATATTATTTCAAACCTTCATTAGACAAATAGTCTTTGGTTTTGTAGAAGCTCACATAGATCCTTTGAATGTTGCTGATTGCTCAAAGATAAAATCGACTTTTCACTGCTCATTTTAGGCTAAGAAATAAGAAGAACTGGGTAATCTAATACATAGTGTTTTCCATCTGTAACAGAGAATATTCCCCCTTAAGTCAATCATTCTAATAGTTGGAGACTTTCATAATTTTCCTTCTTAGTTATGCCAGGTCAGGAGCTCATGGATCCTTTGAATAAAGTAGGTTGAGATTCCCAAATGTACCTGAATAAGAGGACAAAGTGGCAATTTGAGCTAATAAGTGCAGTATTAGGAAACTAGACATCATTAAGGATTTCCTGAAGAAACCTCTGGAGGAAATTCCACAGGAATTTCCTGAAGAACCTGGCAGAAAGCTATATATACACTTGAGAAAGCATCTATCCAGAACCAGGAGGGAAAACAAAATCTGATTAGAGAGTAGATCTTATGTGACGACCTTTCTGAGATGAAGAACCAAGACTGAATAATGCTAACACTAGGGAAACAATACAAAGTGTAATATTGCTTTCTAAATACTGCACAATTTGAACTAGAAGCCTGGAGAAGACAAGAGATAGGAGTACAGCAATACAGTTTACTTGCGGATTTATTTAAGTCTGAGGCTACAGATGACTGAGAGCCAAAGGGTCAGCAGGGTGTGAGTATGTTAGCTGCTCACTCATCTGAAAAAGAAGCTGTAATAGAAAGAACACCGAGGGTAAGAAATCATGGAGATCTTTACATACATACGTACTTATCAGATCATGGTACTGAGGAAGACACAAGATGAGAGTCTTGCTGGGAGGGACTGGTAGTTCTAGAGAAGTTTTAATAGTGAAAGAAGACAGTAGAACTTGATTATGTGCGCAGCAAGACCCACTGCTAGGATTTTATGGATGATTTTTCATTATTCAAGCTCCAACTTGAAAGGGCTGACGGGGGAAAACAGAAATAGACTTATGCTGTAACCATGATAGACAGCGTCAGGAGGAGGATCCTGTGTTCCCATTGCAAGCAATCACCTTGCCTAACAGTTATTGGTGCAGATGTACATGCATCATGTGATCGTGGCAACCACAACAGCCACTTAGCATTTCCTGATCTTTGGTTAGTCACGAAATACATGAGAAGCAATTAAAATTTCAGAGCTTTATGTCAAATATTTATTTTAATGTAACACTAGAAACCAAATGGTCAGTCAACACCTCCTAGTGTGCCAGTGGGAAACGTGAGCACCTGCCAGAGGCATTACATCCAGCACTCTGCATATTTGTAAATTTAGATACCACATTCAAGGATCTGGAATAATGAAGTATGAAATTGCCACATAAATCACAAGTACTTGAGCAAACAGAAGTCATTAATCAAAGCTATTCCTTTTTTTTCTAATAATGAAATTTTTTTTTCTGTTCCTATTGACAATGATTGGGTTGTACCTAGGGTGCTTGATTCGTTCTGTAATACAGAGTGGCATGCCTGCAGTTTGAGGTGAAGACTATTTATTCCTTTGAATTACAAAATGATGGTGGGCAATCAATTTCTCAGAAACACAGCATCCATGTTAGAAATCCCCAGTGAGCTTACTTCTTCAGCCTGTTTCCTCCACAAACAAATCTATTATTTGTGATATTTAATTTGCTTTAATGGGTACTGTGAGAACCTATTTAAAGTTAAAACTTTATTTTCACTTTGGATTCATCATGGAATACCATGATATTGCAAAGGAGACACTGTTGTCTTCTTACTTATGTGGGAAATTTCCACGCTACAATTACTAAGCAAGCTATCTAATGCAGGAAAATACTCAGCACTTAATTGCAGTATGATGTAAAATAGATCTATAGGGGGGATGCATTGTTTTCAAATAAACTTGAATCTGAAAAAGGAAGCAGAATGGACAGTAGCTGCTGTGTTCCAGACAAGGACATAGAGCTCACCCAGTACTGTATGCATATCTGGAGGAACAAGAATGCTAATGCAATGTAACAGAAATTGATACAGAAAAAAAGCTCGAGAGAAGAAAGAATTTGCTGCAGCTTTTGTTGTGGAAATAGCACAATTTCTGAAGTCCTGCAGGAAATATATATGCAGTTATTAGTTCTAGCATGAAACATATTTTTCCATTTTATGACATCCTTCTCATTACTCTCTCTCTCAAGTATGCTGTTTGTTCAAGTTCATAATCAATCATCATCTTCAAATTCCTCCTGACGTGTCATCTCCAAATGTGCAGCATTCCACCTCCTACATCCCTGTCCCTGCCTGCATACTTATCTATTTCCACATCTTGGATTTGTTTGTCCTTTATCTTTCTTCATACAGTACTGCTTCGCAAGTACTTTGTTTTATAGTACTTTACTTGATACACATCTACTAGGTAGAATAAAAAATTGACTTTAGTGCTGGAAGATATGTTCAGGTTAACAGATCTCATTATTCTTGGAAGGAGTTAGCAGAGCTAAACAATCCGGAAAGGTCTC
>WKFP01014370.1:2050652-2065148 GCA_011057875.1 Pterocles orientalis | reverse complement strand
TCTCGTGAGACCCCACCTGGAGTACTGTGTTCAGATGTGGGGCCCCCAACATAAAAAGACATGGACCTGTTGGAGAGAGTCCAGAGGAGAGCCACAAAATTAATCAAAGGGCTAGAGCACCTCCCCTATGAGGACAGGCTGAGAGAGTTGGGGTTGTTCAGCCTGGAGAAGAGAAGGCTCCGAGGAGACTTAATAGCAGCCTTCCAGTACCTGAAGGGGGCCTACAGGAGAGATGGGGAGTGCAGTGACAGAACAAGGAGTAACAGGTTGAAGCTGAAAGAGGGTAGATTTAGATTACACATTAGGAAGAAGTTTTTCATTGTGAGGGTGGTGAGGCACAGGCACAGGTTGCCCAGAGAAGCTGTGGATGCCCCATCCCTGGACGCGTTCAGGGCCAGGCTGGATGAGGCTTTGAGCAACCTGGGCTAGTGGAGGGTGTCCCTGCCCATGGCAGGGGGGTTGGAACTTGATGATCTTTAATGTCCTTTCCAACCCAAACCATTTTATGATTCTATGATAATGAAATAAGCGTTACATCAACACTTGGTGAGACTTCTAGCAGGTACCACTGAGTTTAGGACCTACAGATTTACAGTGAATCAATACCAGCTGAGTTACATAAACTCATACAAACTTCAGAGCTGAAAGATTACGACACAGTCATATATTTCTAAATGGAGACTCCAGCAGAGATATTCAGTTATACTTATTTAAAGGGACTGCCATATATAATAGACATGAAAACTTTTCTCCACTCTCTTGAAAGGCAGGATTCTAGAAGTAACCCTAAGTACTCATGGTAAAGAGCAGGTAGGTATGCTTGTAATTTGTCTTAATACCGCAAAACACAGTTTCATGATCTTATACAACAGCATGGAATGTCTCTTCTTCATTGAAACTCCAAAATCCAAAGATTTCATTATTTTGTAATGTATGAAGTGAAATGAATTAACTCAAATTCATTTTAGACTTAACATTAATCTCATAAAAAGTGGAGAAATGAATCCTCAAGACTACATGTTCTAATATGTGATTAGAAGTGTATGAAATAGCCTGGACTACCTAAAAAAATCTTTAGACAAAGATGGAGTCCTAAGTGTCCTAAGCTGCTATGTCTCATTATTTAGACAATGAACAAAACTGAGAGATCTCTTAACTGGGTGAAAGGGAGCTGTACAACCCTGTGGCTGTACCTTGTAACCAGATGTCTGCTAACGGGGACAGGAGGAGAGCTAAAGCTCTTCCTGTCTCCTTGGTAGAAGTCCACCTGGATAAGCACAATTATTTCATTATTCCTTAGCCACCTAACAAACATCCAGGTGACATCTCTTGATTAATAGTGACTCTATCAAGAGCTTGTTGATAATATTTTCATAAAAATAATATAGAAGCACAAATAATCATATCTGTTTAAAAACTATATAGCTACAGATGTGTTTTTTGCTTCTTAAAAATCTTTTTATCTCATTCCTGATTTACTGGCCTTTGCTCTCGCTATTTAAGGGAGTCGGCAGCTTAACTGAATTCAATGTCTGCTATACCGTACGTTTATATGAAGTAACCTAAAAAAAAGTGTTTTGCTGAGGATGAATCTTTAACCTATTTGATACAAAGAAAATTTGAAAAAATGTTTATTTAATGGGTATAGGCAAATGTAGATATATTTAGTCAGTCTGCCACCAAGCATTTGTGCATACTTGATCTTATCTTTTTCAAACAGACCCAGTACACCGTATCTTTTTGTATAATTCAGTCCATGAGGACTTATTTTGATTTATTTCAGGAATATTTAAAATACCTCTGCTTATTTCCTGTGTTCTTCAGAACTCAGCAGGATATCAACAGATAGAGCTATTGTCAGTAAGTATCCTGAATTGCCAAGTGGCTGGAAAAACAAGAGTCCCTGTTTTGCTGTAGTTCTTGCTGGACCAAGTGCCAGTTGAACAACAGCTTGGCCCCTGCATCAGTCCCCTGCTTGGCAGGTAGCAAAGAAAAAATTTCCCTACTTCCTGGATGAAGACAGTCTGCGAAGAACAAAACAAACCCTTCTGCACTGTGGTCTTCTTATTCAAATCTGGTTGAACTTGTCTCAAAAAACAAACCCCAAAAAACCCCCCCACAAAAAAACAAAACAAAATGAAAAAAAACCTAACTGAAACAAAAAAACCTTTTGTCCTTACAGTGTAGTAATCCCAAGTAGTTCTGTGCTTTATTTCTCTCTAGGCTTTTTCTCAACTAATTTCCAAAATGAGCATGTCTACCTCTTACCAAAAGAGTTAACAATAGATATCACCACGATCCCACATGCACATCAGCTGAGGAAAGATAGACTTCTATGTTCAGTACATTTTATAAACACCCTGCAGTTCCCAAGATTGTTGGAAACCAAGTGCTCAGGTTCCTCTGATTCTAGCAAGGATTATATAGTGTAAGCTAAAGACTCTACCATGTCTTAAAGTGTCACCCAAACAAGCCCACACTATAAAAATGGAAAGGAACATTTTTCAAAATTATTAGTGGTAAAGAATTTTATAGATCACCTGGAACTCCATGATAGCTACACACTTCCTTATTTTAGATATTCACTTCCACTGCTACAAATAAATGTGGATAGGAGATACATCCTCTTATTCTGCAGCCTTTGTTTAAACTCTCTGAAAGCCACATAGACTCAGGTGAACAATTATTACATCCAGTACCTACTAGAAGGTAAATTCAATACCTGGAAAAAAGAGATGTATTCATACTGTTCTCCACCATCACACAAAAGAAAGCACTAACCGCACAGATATGAGGAAGCAGGTGACAAATGTGAGAGAAAGGAATATTTTGTGGTTTGGATTTTACAAAACTCAGAACTCAAAGTGAAATAGAAGCAACTAGACCACTATCAAATTCTCCAGCCTTCTTTCAAGAGCAGCCTTGAACATAAGCATTGTACACAACCATCAGAAATCGTCTTTTTATTGGTATAATCAGAGTAAATATCACCCTTCAAGAGTATCCACTAATTATGTTGTTACTTTAATTCATCATTACCCATTAATGTTTACAGGTTAAATTATAGTTTAGAGACAGAAATTAATAGTCCAAAGAAAATGCCTGTTTTCGTACTGGAAAGGTGGCAGTTATCAGATTATTCAGGTAATTATTTTTTAATACACAATACATCTGCATATCGAACAGAATTAGAGATATTCCTCTACCACATAGTACAATACAAATCTTCTTATTAGAAATTATTACTATTTCTCTACTCTCTTATTATTTAGCTGCAGAATATAAAGAAAACTGATTGTATACAGGCAAATGTTTTGTGTGTTCTCTGATTCATATAGTATGATTTCCAAGTTGAAAAGAGTTACAGAGTACAAAAGCTAAAATACTAAGTCACAACCGCCCCATGGTCTCATCTATAAAGGAATTTTTCTGAGGCACAGACCAACACGGCTTTCATTACATTGGACCTACACTGGGCAGACAGCCTGTGACACAAAATACAATACAGAAAACACCTAGGTAATTTCTCACTACATGGAAAAGTCTGTGCACAGGGACAATTATCTTTCTGCTCTCACAGAAATGAAAATATGCAGCTTAGAGCAGTATAGATTTATGCTCACAATGAGATCATGATGAAAACAATTTACTAAAGACCCTTCTGAATTTCTCCCTTTTTCAAACTGTAAATATAGTCTACAGAAAAGGGATATTTACCTTGAAAAGACAACATTTAATAATATTTTTATATTAATTTTGCATTGTTTTATCTCAGAGAGATAATCATAGAATCATAAACCGGTTTGGGTTGGAAGTCACCTTCAAGATCATTGAGTTCCAACCCCCCTGCCACGGGCAGGGACACCCTCCACTAGCCCAGGTTGCTCAAAGCCTCATCCAGCCTGGCCTTGAGCACCTCCAGGGATGGGGCATCCACAGCTTCTCTGGGCAACCTGTGCCAATGCCTCACCATCCGCACAGGAAAAAAAAAAGCTTTAGTGATAGGAACTCTGAAGCAATACTATCCCAATTCAAAAAAAGCACTCAAGCAGGAAAGTAGACATCAGTCAGGTAGGATGAAATCACATATTTGTAGTGTGCTTAAGTGCTTAGCTAAATCAAGATACTCTTCTTGGATTTTGACTCAATATAGTCAATATGAGTATATATTACAACAGAAGAACAAATTAACAGTTTGAAACAGACTGGCATTCACTGCACCTCTAATAAAGAAAGAAATCACAGACTACCTAAAAGACTGTGAACTTATTTTTCAGCCTCTATCTTTGAAAGTGATTTTAAGATAAGCCCATCAAAAGCATTTTAAATATTTTTTTTTCATTTATTGTATAAAAGCTAGATCAAAGAAGTGAGAGCAATTTTATTCTGAGATTTGTTGTCATTTGGATGTCTTATCGTAGTAAGGTCTGTTAGCTGGTCAGATAGCTGCTAAGACAGCTCTCATCATCTTCAGCACTGGGATGATAATTTGGCTTTCAAAGTACTATAACTGTCATAGAACATCAAAACAATATAGCACAAGCTGATCTTGCAGGTAGCTGGATCCATTATTTCATGAATTTCCAAAAGTTTAGGCAACCCTTGAAACTTTACTATGTGCTCAGTAGCAAGCAGGTCATTAATGTAATGCACTCTTGGTGTTCTTGCAGTAGCAGGTGTTGACCCGTAGTTTAAAGCCTACTATTTGTAGACCATAATACAGTTCTCACTGTAAGATAATGTTGGTAATAGCATACGATCATTATCACAGACAGAACAGGATAAGAGTATGAACAGTATTACGCATATGCAAGTGAACATTAGAATCTGTCTGTATCACCTTAGTTTTAGCTTCGGTAACTGTGTTAGATGACCAGAAAATATATTAGATGTACAAGCCAGCAATGAGCTTGGACTTTACACTGATAGCCAACAGAAGCAAATCTATTGCAAAGTGGCCAACAGATACCACTTTTTTATTTTATTCCATGAATTCCATGAACTTCATTCCCATGTGGAAAAAGCACTTTAAAGGGAAAACACGAGACCAAGCATGATATTACCCAGAAACTTGCAATGAGTGACTAGTTAACACCAGCTTCTGAGAGTTTTATCTGAATAGCAATTTCAAGACAGTTCTGTCAAGCAGAACACGCAATACTTTGAAAACTATCTACAGCAAGCAGTCAAGTGTAGTGCAGGGAAGCCCAGACTGGTGGGGGCTGTGTTACTTCCAAAATGAGCTATCTCCATAAGTTAGCCATAGGAGCACAAGATTACAGCCTAGTCTTGCAGAGAGAATTGCCTCTCAGCTGGTTTATTGGGTTGGGTAGGGTTGTTGTACACCACACTGAATTGCAGGAAGAAAGGACCTCCGTTCAGCCTTTTGCTGCAATGCATAGACACATATTTATGCATCTCTACACTGCACTGTTGACCACTTTAAAGATTCCATATGAATGATGTTTAATAGAAACATGGATCCAACAGGTTTCCAAGATGCATCTCTGAGATCCCAGAGATAGACTAAGTCAGGGTAAGCATGCCTAACCAAATTACGAAATGAAAGCTTTTATACATAAGAGATCTTAATTCAATCAGAAACTCAAACAGCTAACCTCCCTGCAGAAACTACCCACCATGTGTATTTGTGGTCAAATGCTATAAAAAGCCTATAAATGTTTTTCAAAAGGTTGGATTTCAGATAGAAGGCTTTAGCCTGAAGGGCAGCTGAGAAAGAGAGATACATTTCAGTGGAGAATTCATAAAGCTTGAGGGGTGGGGGACAGGAAGTGAATAAACTGGTATAAACCTTGGCTGAACTCAGAGATGTGGCTCAGATTTTTGTCCAACAATATATTATCTGCTATTTATGATTTAATATTCATTTGTCTAAGGATTTTTAGATGCAAAAAACCTGCTAAAAGATACCAACTGACATGCATTCAGAAGCTGGAATGCTATCAGATACTGACACTAACTTAAATTTTTTCTTCTGAGAGGGAGACTCAGAAATTAATTAATTCTTTATAGATCTCTTAGAGGAAAAAACAGCCTTTGTCAATGTTTCCCAATTGTCCAAAATGTGTTAGAAAATAATTAAAAATAGCAACAACATGCAATTCCTTCAAACAGAACAAAATATGTAGTGTGCCACCTGGCATATCACTTGCCCAGAACTTAAAGGATTAAGACACAGAGAAAATCAGGAGACCAAGAGGTGATGCAAGGTTTCTCATTTATTTTGCTCTTCCTTCTCATAACCCATTCTAATACCAACAGGGTGGAATCAACTACAAGAACGTCAATGAACTAATTGTTTGCGCTGAAGATTTTATTTATCAGTAGTGGACTATGAGGGATAAATAAGTATCTGGAATGGGACAGTATCTGTGAAGCTTGTGATTTTATGTCTTCTCTTTGGCACTAAATAAATTAAGGACAAAATTCCAAAACCCAAGGTGTTCACTAGGAACCGATCCAATAGGAGGAACTGAATTTGTCAGAACAAATACAGATGTCTACATGTGAGCTGGCCACCCCAGACCTACTTTGTTCTCAACAGTGAGAAGTCAAAGTTTTTAATGTGCAATTGATCTTGTTACACAGGGGACACCAACAATAGGTCAAATGAAGCTCTCCAGGTGTATAACAGATATCCAAGGTCAGACAAGATTAAACACATCTTTCTGTAATTAATAACAGTCATGTAATAGATTCAATAGACAGTTACTTCCAAGCATTGGCTTTCCTGAAGCTGAAGAATCAGTAGAATCATTATGTAACGATTTCGTAGACACATCATGACACTTCTGTCAGACAAAAATATTTGCCTGTAATATTTCATCAAATTTAAAGCTACTGTGTAGCAACTATAAGAGGTTGACGGCTGCCAAGAGCTGTGAGGTTGCTGAAAAGAATAGTATTTCTGGAGCCTTGCCCAGAGTTGAGACAAAATTTGACTCATCTTCATGCATACATTTGCAATATACTTCCAAACTAAAATAAGGATTTAACTCCATCACAAGGTCCTAGTGATATCATGTTAGAGCTAAGAACTGATTTTAATATCAACAGAAGCTTCTAAGCAACTCTAAAGAGAAAGGCGATATTTCCAAAGCAATATTCGTTGGGATGTTTACGACCTCGAGTTGTGTCGATCCAGAATGCATGCCCCAAGTGCTGCTTCAGTTGTTGCTAGCAGGATAATTATCATCTGAGCTTCATTTTGTTTCTTTTTACTACTTCAGAGTATATTAGCAAATATTGCAGTGAGTAGGAAATACTATGGTTGGGAACATTATGCAAAAATTTAGAAACTGTAGGATAGGAATTGAGTGAGATCGGGACTGATAAATTCATCATATCTATTTTTGCTTTCACTTTCAGCTAACAATCTTTCAACAAAAAAATGGAGATCCAAGATTAAAAAAAGAAAGAGAAGAACAAAGAAAATATGAAAGTTGCATAACACTTAGATGACATAATTCTGTTCAACCTGCTTATATGTTATAGCATTTTATTCAATCTTTTTCTGACCTGTCCATTCAAACTGGAAGTGTCTTGACATCTCTCCTGTCACTTACTGAATGCTCATACACTTTTGAGTACAAGGGGAGTCCCAGTCTCAAGTAAAGTTTTTAGGCATCATTGTGATACAAACAGTAATAAGAAAAGCCTTCAAACAGCTAAGTAACTAATATTCCATCTTTTTTCATAATTAATCTTTTGATCTGCATGCTGAAGAGATCAGTAAACAATAATTTGGGAATGGAGATAAGAAATATTTTTTTAAGTTACTGAAGTACCACTTTTTCCAAGTATCACATCATCCCCCAGAAGATGGAAGCACTAAATCCTATGAGTTCAAAGGAATCCCATGAGCTCTAGTCTCTCTGGTTCTCGTACATACATAATTTGATTCTAATCCTTCAACTGGATAATCAAGCAGATTTCAAAACTGCTGGTACTTTTACTGAAAAAAGTTGTTCTGTGATTTTTTTCAGATGGATAACCTACTTAACTGCTGCTCTGGATTTTTAAAAAGAATTGGTGAACAGTGAGAAAGTTATCAGCATGTACTATTCACAATATATTGTTGAACCAGCTTAAGTCACAAGGCTCATATTGGTCAACTGGATTGCAACATTTTGACATAAGGTAGTTACAACAGTGGAGAAGAAAAGGCTCAGAAAGACAGAAAGGAATTATAGTGCACAGTGTTAAAACGGTATTAATAATAGACACTGTAGCAAAATACTGCCTTTTGTTAACACTATGTAGTAATACAGTAGTGTAAGTTATTCTTACCATTTTGTCTAATTACTACCAAAAATGCAACGTTTACTCTTACCACTGAGAAGCCAGCGTGGAAAAGATATCAGTGGTTTCAGGTTCCTGGAACAGTTTCAGAAGTTCTGGTTCAGATGATAAATCAGCAAGTATCCTTAACTCAACATGGGAAAAATCTAGAAAAGAGTGTTAAAATAAACCTATTACTCTAAAATCAAAACATACCTGCATTTTAACCTAACTACCACATGTTAAAATGCAAACCTGGACTGTTCAGTCATTTCCTCACGCTCAAAACAAAAGATGCTTGTAAAAAGCTCATCCTCAAGAAGTTATATTCCAGCTAGAGATCACGAGCTGTCTGATTCCTTCATTATCCTCACGTGTCAGTTAATCTTATTAGCTCTTTTTTTCTACTAATAAGGTTTACTTATCATCCACTTCCAAAGCACATTAATGAGTACACATCACACAACAATACTGATAATAAGGGATTTGTCAGCCTTGTAAAATATGTCATTCAAAGGAGAGGGGAAAATGTGGTGACAGAACTGTGAACATTAGTATGCATGAGAATAATAATACATACTATCTTACCTGCTGCTAAAAATGTATATCCTTTTTTTGAAACGAACAATGTTCTTGGGGAAATAGTTACTATTTCTTCTTCTTTTCCTAAAGAGGAGAGAGACATTTAAGACCCAAACCTCAGTCAAAAAATAGTGTTGCAAAACATAAGTGATTGTAAACGACATACCAAACTAAAACCACACAAATGGCCACGTCAGCAACCTAGCAGAGCACCGACTGCCAGCATCACAATTAATTTACTCTATCAGTCATCAGTACAACATCTTTATCTCTGCCATCCTTGCAGTACTGCTCACTTCTCCTCCTTTTTCAAAGCCAAACACTTCCCAAACACCAGCTAACACATATCTACAATAACTGACATTATTCACGGATCACTTAACAAAGGAGGCATTCAGATAAGGAAGGGTCTACAGAGATGAACTATATAACATATTTTCTTATCTTTGAACATGCTGCAGCAATGTGTTAATGACCAAATTCTGAGTTACAGGTGGTAGGGGAATACAAAATAGAGAATATAAAGCTGATATAGGCATCCAGAGTCTAATGACATAAATCCCCTGCAATATCACAAAGCAATAATGTAACCTGACAAGGTATTAAAAGCTCCGTGCATCTTGGGAATGCACTGTCTTCGTGTAGAAAGTGATTTATTTTTTTTTTTAATACAAGAGAATTAATCTGATCAGCGTGAAAGTGGGGGAAAAAAAAGTGTCTCAATACAGGAATGAAAAACTTAGAAGTACATTTTTGAGAAGCACATATTGTAAGATGATTAACAAAATTGATTGGGCTGTTTCCAGAAAGGCCTGTATGCCAGTTACGCAAGGCAGCACAAGTTTAAACTGCCACTGCTCACATCTTTTTTTATAGCAACTTTTAAAAAACACTTACAAAAATGAAACAGGCAGATAAAATAAAACTGCTGTCAAAGTTTTACATTGTCTTCAAGAGACTCCTGGTTTATGATCTGTATTACTTCAAATGCAGGGAGTGAACAGCTGTGAAAAGCCAAGCCTGTCCTTATCTGAGAACCAAGTGCAACAAATGAGCATCATTTCCCAGCTATGGCTGCAGGCGTTCAAGAAGGAGCATTTATGTCAGCAAATCTCTCTCCTGCATTTGAATCTGCTCTTGTGGGTTTATCTCTTTATCACTTGCGTCATGCTTTTCTAGATTTTACTTTGATTCTCTCTGAATCATCTGCCTTAAATCCACTTCTGTTATCAAAAACAAGACATCAGACTAACTATTGCTGTTTCGTTGTGTTTGCTTAAAATAACCCAGCTTTAACATCTCCTCAGTAAAACCCTTGAGTTGAACACATACAAATGCATCCCTAGGATATTTAATGGACTTAAGAAGTGCAATTTCAGCTAAAAAAAGGAACAGTGAGACAGTCCAGGGAAACAAACAAAGAAAAAAAAATCTAAAAGTTTGTGACTATTTAGATCAGTGCTGAAAAAGCAAATTTTTTGCAGTAACAACCAGCAAAAAGTAATAGGTTTAAATGATAATGTACAACTAAGCATCAATAATCTAATCCATTCTTTAATGCTGGAGCTATTGGTCTGCTTAAAAATGTAACTCAGTAGAATAATTAAATAAAATTGCCTTTTCAGGTTAATAAAAACACAGCTTACCTTTTATGTACTGTTTCTTTGTAATTCTAACTGGATGTTTAGAGATACCCTGAATGTTCTACAAACAAAAAGAATAAAAATGCTTACTAAGGTAGATTTTATGAAAACACATTTATGAAGTTTATAAGCATGCATAAGAAAATTAGTGACACTAATGCCACCAAGTTTTGCCCATATAATACATAAGATTAATCACTTTGCCTTTCAAAGGAATCTTCCACTTTTGTAACTCCAGATACTTGAATATTTTCTCTTCCTTGACAAATAGAAGCTTGTAAGAACTATTTCTTACTGGCAGCCTTTACAAATCCTGATCTCAGGATGCACCATAGAACATGACTATTATCCCAATAAAAATAATTTTCTTATTATTTTAACCTGTATTTTTTAGATGTGGTGCATTACTTTCAAGAAAATAATTAATTTAAACCCTGGCTAAAGAGAAGGGAACAGATTCTTCTTAAGCCTCTAGAAATTTTTCTAACATCTATTCCCACTTTTCTGAAATGCATGATAAAATAGGAGCTCTTTATTAGCTACAGCACACCAGTCAAGGTTAAAAAGTGAGAACTAGGCTTATCAACATGCAGGACTAGGAAAAACAGATTTTTCTTTAAAGATCTGGGTTCATACACCTTCAGTAAAGCATGAAAGATGATACACGCTATCTTCCTTCTATTATTTTATGTCATTACACTTCTTCATCTTACAAGGTAACACATGACAAGAGATAATGTGTATCAAGCTCAGTTTTCGTAATTCCACACAATTAATTTGCAAGTGGTTGAGGAATTAGATGAACTTACTCACATTACGTAATACTGTGAATTCAGGAAGTGACAATAGTGCTATATAATTTCCAAATCAGAATGATAATTTTCAATGTAATTTTGAACTCAAAATTGTTATTCTAAACCTAAGAGGGATGTAACCAAACTGCAAAAGCTATTGAAATTTAAAGCAGAAATAAAAGAACAAAACCCTCAAAACAGAACAGAATCATTTCTAGTCTTAGTATCACCCTCAGACTTCTACAATTAAACATATTAAAGCTGAACATCTGACACAGCACCATACACAGAGACAGATACAGGAAGCTACTAAATAATATATGTAATACTTTCCCAGCATGGGTAAACTAGGAACACTGCTCTCAATACATCAATACAAGGTTTGACCCAGAAGAAACACTTGCTGTCTTTAATATTTTATTCTTCAGTTTCTAGAAACATTTAAGAGTACAGTTGTGGCCATAGCTTATTGCAATGCTGTTAACAATTTTTTGAAATAAGTCGTTATTTAATCTGTGCACAAAAATAACATTATTATTTATAACTATTGATTTCTATCAATAACAAGTCAAGGAGGATTAGTGCTTGCTTGTACAAATAATATACTGTTCAAGTGGCCATGGAAGCTAGTGGACTCTCAGAAGTTCAGAAAATTAAGTCCTTTATTATGTAGCTCGACATGAAAGTAGGAGCCTAATTTTACACATTTAAAAAACAAAATCACCATATTTTATTGAATAATTTTAGTGACAAAGATCACTGTATGGAATTTTCACTGGGCTCTATATCAGTACTGACATGTTTTTAATACAATAACTTCCAACACAGGTAAAAGAGCTGTTTATAGTTGATTATTGTTCCTTAACTCATCAGCTTCAAAATCCTAAACAAAGTGAAATAAATAAAAAATTTCAAAATATATCTACAATGGTAAAAATAAATCATCGTATTGCCATCTTGTTTTCACTGAGAGCATATGCGGAAAAGTCTGCTTTTAATGCACCGTTAGAAGTGTTACTAATAATTCTGAAAAACGCTAGTAATTGCAAATGCAAAATGTACTTTCACTTGTAAATTAGTTAGCAACTCATAATTTGAATAAATTTTCAGAAAAGAATTAACTCAAGAAATATGAAAGTAGTAATGCTCATCTTTAAGCTATTGGAACAGCTTAATAGATTCCTCTCACCTAATTTTAGACATCTTTATGCTAGTCATTTTCCTAAACTAGCTGGGTAGAATCCCTCTACAGTCAGTAGATGAAGACATGAATCTCCAGCGGGTAGTTCAATCTATCTGTATATGACACACGTTTACAACAACTTGACCTAAGATTCCCCTGGAGATTATGTTTTCTAAGATCTAGATTATCAAATTTGATGAGATAAATTTACTTCAGACATTTAAAAGGATGGAGAAATAAGGAGGCAATCTCAGAAGCGTCTTCCAAATGGAAAGCTTACCTCTGCTTTTGTTGAAAATTAGGTGACAGTTTTATTGTATCAGAAGTAGAAGATTGATGTGCCTTTGGTAAATGAGTATTACTACCTTGGACTACATAATACAGCCTGTATTTTTGCTTTTATGTATTTATTTCAAGTATATTTCTGCAAAACCTTCACAGATCCAATCTGAGCTGTGACTGTTATGCCATATTGTTAGAAAAGGGCATCCACATCTTGCTAGAAGTTATAAAGAAACAAAATTGCTCTCTCTGAACAATTAAGCTCCAACAGACAAGAAAGAATATACTTCAAACAGAGTGATGGAATAGCTGGTTGTGAAAGTTAACTATTAATACTTCTCTTCATTGTTTCGGAGTGAGGGAAAAGAAAAAAATCAAGCTATACTAGTGGATTATTAACAAGAAAACCCTAGAATTGGTTAAAACAAAAATTAAAAAAAACTCAGAAGCTGCAGGTGGACCTGTTAAAGAAACATTAATTATAAATGTGAAAAAATAAAGAAGATACAGAGAAAATTAGACTAGGAGTTTTGATTTTACTGCCTTAGTTTCACTGAATACAATCTTTCTGATATATATAGATAAATAATCCAAAATTCATTTCCAGAGGTTCCAATGGATAGAAGGATAGATGAAGCCAAGGTCTCAGTTTCAATTATGTTTGAAAGGCTGTGATGATCAGGGGAGGCTCCCAAGGGCTGGAATAATGCAAGTATTGCTCCTATCTTCCAGCAGAGCAAGAAGGAGGATGGAAAAAAATACAGGCTAGTCAGCCTCTGCTCAATTCCTGGGAAGGTGATGGAGCAAATAGTCCTGGAAAACACGTACAAATGTATTGAAGTCAAGAAGATGATCTAGGGTAGTCAGCGTGGATTTACAAAGGGGAAATCATGTTTAACCAACACCAGCCTTCTGCGATGAAGTGACTAGCTGGATGAATGAAGGGAGAGCAGCAGATGTTGTTTACCTTGACTTCAGCAAGGCTTTCAAAACAATCTCTCATAAAAGCCTCAGAGACAAGCTGATGAAGTACAAGCTAGATAAGCAGACAGTTAGGTGGACTGAAAACTGCCTGAACTGCCAGGTTCAAAGGGTTTGATGAGCAGCACAAAGACCAGATGGAGGCCAGGCACTAGTGGAGTACACCCGTGGCCAATACTGCTCGACACCTCCACTCATTACATGAATAGTGCAATCTCAGCAAGATGGCAGACAATCCAAAACCAGCAGAAGTGGTTGATAAATCAGACAGCTGCTCTGCAATTCAGAGACCTCAAGAGTCTGGAGAAATGCACCATCAGGAATCTCATAGATTTCAGTTGAAAAGTAGTTTTGCAGAAAAGAACCTGTGGATCCTGGTGAAAAACAAGTTGAACACGAACCAGCAATGAGCCTTTGCACCTAGGGAGGCCAACAGCCTCCTGGGCTGCATCAGGAAGAGTGTCGCCAGCAAGTCAAGAGAGGCAATCCTTCCCCTCTGCTCAGAATGCCTGATGGGAGGGTGTGATGGGTTAGCCCTTGGCTGGGGGACAGACCACACACACCCGCTCACACAATTCCCACCCCCACTGATTCATAGGGAAGGAATTAAAGGAGTAAATGGAAAGGAGTACTCGTGGGTTGAGATAAGGAAAATTTAATAACTAAACTACAATAATATTGAAAATAATACTATATACAAATATACAAACGAGTGATACACAGTGATACT